>OMLJ01051469.1:8500-19176 GCA_900302595.1 Gadiculus argenteus | reverse complement strand
TGAGGGATTTGAAAAAACAAAAAGGGGGAGGATCATATGGGAAAAGAAGGAGAAAACATAAAAAGGAGGAAAGGGGTCTAGGGAGACTTCTTAGACACTAACAGGGATAGAGGAGACCATCACACTGGTTGTCTGCGTGGTGCAAATGGAGATGTGGCTTGAGATGAGGCCGCCATAGCTCAGTCTGGCTTTGGTGGAGCCAGTGCAAAGTCGCACTGGGAGTTTAAGAATGAAAGTCTAGATGGGTGGTCAACGAGATGAGACATCATCTCAGGCGTTTACAAAATGGCTTGGAAAGCAAAAGAGAGCTGGCAGAAAGATTCTGAAAACAGCAAAGGTAGGTGGAATTATATATACACACACACACAAGCATGCACACACACACACACACACACACACACACACACACACACACACACACACACACACACACACACACACACCTGATAAAAATGACATGAAAAATCCCCACTTATTATAAATAGTGATGCACTGACCTGAAGGCAAGAATAGTACAATTCCAAGAGTATCTGTGTGTGCTATTTTCTTCTTCTTAAAGAGCAGTGACTGATTTCATATCTAAAAAAAACCCACCTGCTTTGTTTCAGAGTGACCTGGTTCAAATACGATGGATATTTAATCATAATAAAAAATAAATCTTTCTTTATTTTGTTATTAAGATTGACCCCCCCCATGCAGCCCCTCCTGTGTGCGGGGGTCTGCCACTGCGTCGTCTCCTAGTCTAGCGGCGCTAGCTACCAGAGCTTACCTTGATCAGGGGGTTGATCACGCCTACATTGGGATTGGCATTGAACACCTTGTTGAAGTTGGTCTCTCTATTGACCAATTCCAACTGGTAGAACTTCTTGTCGTCCTGACGGGGAACCATGTGGTCAGTATCAGACTCAAAAGTACAAGAGAAGAGATACAGCATCAAATACATGGAAATATATAGAAAACTTCGTATTGATTGGTATTGTTGTTATTTATTGAAGTTGTCTAGCTTTGATATGGATACAAAAAAATCAATCTCAACTAAACTATCACTAGTCAAGAGTTTAGTTGGAAAATAAACAAACGGGTACTCACATCCATCATCATCAACAGAAATGACCTATCCGACAGACTGTATGTGCGTGCGCATATCTTTTCCTCATCACTAGCGTTAACTAATCCAACACACTGTATGCGCTCGTACATATCGTCTCTCTTTTACGTGCACCTACCACCAGCTTCTTGACCAGAGCCTCTCTCTCGGTCACCATGTCCTTCAGCTCTGCTATGACCTGGAGGTCCTCAGGTCGGCTCTCCCTGTTCCTGAACTTATCCTCCGTCCCCTCCAGCCTGCAGGAGCATGGGGAGGAAGACAAACAAAACTCAGTGTAAGATTCAAGTACAAAGCTTGCAGCAATTGCACCTTCTTTGGGGATTAAGTAGGGGGGGGATGTTGTAGGCAGGATTTAAGAGCTATCGTTCAAGTGTAGTTTGTTAGAAATTATGTATCCATCCATCCATCCATCCGCCGGCTTTTAGTGAGTAAGATGCTCTGTGAGAACATCTGTCGACTGTGCGGTTGACGGTGCTTGCCTCGGTACGAAGCGGCTTCGATTTAGACTGCCCCCTGCTCATTATTTACCAATCAGGGCTGGTCTTCCCAGATATGCTCAGGAAATACCTCTTTGCCAGCAATCACACGTGTGCACACAGCGTTAAATGGGTAGCATAATTCATGGGGAAAAGATGTCTGGCAAGGTCGTAAGGAAATAAATTGGTGATAACGAATAAATGCGTACCTCATCAGTTATTTTAGGGCACTTCTTGCACCTCCAAGATTAAGTAGTCATTAATTAAGCGACAACAATGCAGACATTGTGCGATGAGTCAGAACAGGGAGGCAGGCTTGATTTATGTGGATCTGGTTTCCCCCGCTCCATGGGCTGGACAACTACTGGAATGCTTAGTGACCAAACTGAAACCCGATGAGGACAGAAAAGCTTGTCTGCAAACGACTTCAGTCTCATTCCAAATTGATAACTTGGCAAGTGTCCGTTTGCTGTGGTAGGAAGTTTTAGTGGAGATCATACTTAACAGTTCTACAGTGTTTCCTCTACATCAGATCTATGATTTAGACCTTTAACATGGCTGTCCTTTTCTCAGTTTTTCTGCATCAAGCGCATATCTTTCTGATGGTATATCACTCGCTTTTGGATAACCTGCATTTCTTTCTGTATAACATCCCTTTATAATCAATCATGTTTTCTCTGAATATTCAGTTTGCTCTGATCTCCTGGCCTCTCCTACGCATGAGGTCATGCCACTGCTGCTTCCCTGCATTGATCAGTATCCTCTGCTCTCCTTCCACCCTGTGGTTTAGGATTCTTAACAGCAAGGCAGCATCTTCTCTGTCTCATTTCTCTATATCTGACTTGTCTTCATCATCCTATTTATTCAACTGCAGTAGAAGCTTACTCTTTTCACTATGATGTAGTGTTGATTCCCTACTTCCTAAAATAAGTATTCAGAGAGAGAACACAACATATCGAATACAAACTTTTTAGAAGGTCCCGCATGAGCAATGTGATGCAATGTGATATACTGAGAAATATATGTAATACAATGTCGCATTCTGATTCTGACAAACCAAGACACGCTATAACATTACTTGACTTCTAGAGATGCCATAAAGAACACTAATAATACTACTATACACTATATAACTGCATTATGATTATACTGCAGACAAGGAACTGGGTGGGAGGAGAAATCAAATAAAGAAACACTAAGTTGTATAGGTCATACAACTGTGTATTTCTTTATTTGATGATCTCCTGTGAAAAACATGTCTATTTCATATTCAATTTCATGTTCATATTCATATTCAAGAATTGTTCAATAATAATGTTCAATACACCCACGTAAAGGGTAAAGAGACTATCCACAGATTCTTTACTATGCTTGAATCTATGAAAGTGTCAATTGTAAAAGATACATCTTTATAATATATGCGCGCTTTGCTTCTATACAATGTTTTAACACAGCATCTAAATACACAAGTGAATAGCATGCAGACAGACGTGTGTTGCATGTGTCCTACATGTGCACCTACAGTATCTGGAGAGCGGTGATCTTGTCCTTCAGGAGCTCCTGGGCCTTGTTGAAGTCTGACAGCATGTTCTGGGTCTCCCGGTTGTGGATGGCGTGCATCTCGATCAGGTCTCGCTCGTGCTTCTTGGTCACCTCCTGCTCATGGACCCTGGAAGAGACGTGGGGAACACAGCAGGAGACAGTGACGTTTTTGAAAGAACAGAACGCAAATGCCAGCAAGCCACACCAAAATCATGTCCTCCTCATTCCACTACACATGATGAAAACGTCTCTTTATCTCATTGTTCTTCCTATCCTTAAACGCATCCCCAATTAAAATACAGATTCAAATGATTACTGGTGACAAAACGGAATTTGGTCTGTGAGCATTTTGTAGATTTGTAGATGTCTTCATTTTGCAGGTAGCGTCCTGGTTCTACCGGATGAATGGATTGGATTGTGGATTCCATAGAGACGGATGAAATGGCCGACCATGTCCAAGGTGGGATGCTTTTACCCTGGCCGGCTCAATTATGCTTGACATCCTGTGAAGTGCTTTATGCTCGTACGCTTTGATTCAAAGTCATTGCTTTTGATTAACGTCTCGCTGCACGCCCACAAAAACGCACCGACACGCACACGGTCACGCACACACACCCCCATGTGCACACGCACACCCACACATGCACACACACGGCCAACCCCTGCTGGAAAATAATAAGTAGACTACTGACGTAATCTGCAAAGGACGAAGGGGAAATGAGAGGTATGGAAAGACAGCGAGAGAGAGAGAGAGAGAGAGAGAGAGAGAGAGAGAGAGAGAGAGAGAGAGAGAGAGAGAGTCTTCTGGATCGTTCTCCCTTAGGGATGTACATCTACCCTTCTCTGATCCTTTTTATCTATGGCTCTATATTTAGCCCTGCTACCAGGATTCAGAGTGACGTTATGTAACAGAAAAATAATTTCACTCTGGGCTGCTGCGTGTGTGTCTATGTGCGCGCACATGTTGGTGTGTGTGGAAAACAACACATCACACATATACACATGTCCACAAAT
The DNA here is from genome assembly GCA_900302595.1 of Gadiculus argenteus. Taxonomy (NCBI): domain Eukaryota; kingdom Metazoa; phylum Chordata; class Actinopteri; order Gadiformes; family Gadidae; genus Gadiculus; species Gadiculus argenteus. Next base: position 15,036 of record OMLJ01051469.1, on the reverse strand, counting down.
GTTCAATGCTAATGGACAGGAACATTTTGTTTTCATTCAATCCTGTATTCTGCATTAGCCCCTAATGAGGCGGTCCCTTGCACCATGTGACACATACATACTAAGTTATTCATAATGGACCTCAGGGAGCTTATTATCAGGCCATTACAGATGGCAAAGGCCTGTCCATGCTCAATATTAATCTACTAGATTGGGGAAGTGCATTCTCATAATGACCTGAAGAACTGTGCCGTTAGATTTGCATAGTGAGGTGTATCTTGGGGGACATAAAGATGTTATTGAAAATCAGGTGACAGATGGTATTTGGTTGCCAAATTATTAACTACAATAAACATACAAGTCCATATTCCGCTTGAGTACTGCTTGAGTACTGCTGTGGTTTAAGAAAGGGATAATCCAGGAGTAGATGCTTGCAAAGCCTTTGTTCTAGTGCATTATCTTTTGATAACAGCACAACTAGGAATGCATAATCCCGTCTATACCAGATATACAGCCACTTGCGAATCGAATAAATGTACAGGGGTGGATTTAAATGGTTTGCTGATTTGTCATTGCATTGTCATTACAAAACAATGTGCTCGGACCAATTGTTGTCTTCCTGGAAGCAGAATTAATCCCTAATCCCTGAACACAGTTAAAATGAGATTCACATGGAATACAGTCTGACCTTATTCCTCCAGTCAACAGAGGAGGTCTTAGTACGACCTGGCAGAGGAAAGCTTTGTAGTACCATCTGAGTCCTGTCAGCAGCACCACTATATAGACTACCGTATGTGAGTGTGGGGCTGTGTTCCAATTCACATATTTTTTTATTTTTAAGTATAAGTGCGTACTGTTGCACACAGTATGCATACAATTGGGACATACAACAGTGGATTTCACTGATTAGCACAACTGTAGTGCCACTAGGGGTGTGCATCTCTCCTTTATAGGACGATCCAATACGTATCTAGATACATGTGCTACGATATGATTCAGGGACGATACATTTTAATATGGAACAATTCGATGCGATTTGATTCAATGTTCTAATGATCCGGTGTGATTTGATGAGATATTAATACATCTGATAGATACAGTTAATATTTGTTTAACGTTAACACACCCATAAGCGGATGAAGATGAGGATGAGGACGTTAACACATTCATTTTATATTCATTAAAATAAGCCTTCTATAAAAGAGCCATTGCCTACTTTCAAATAGAAATATGGTATAGGGACCATGGAATCTTTAAAAAATGGAAGACACATAATACATTTTAGAACTACATCTATTTATTTGTTTATTTATAGACTTCATCGCTGTCCTACACAATTCAGAAAATAGCGAAGCTTTTCCCCTCCCCTATTCCCCTCCTTCTTATGAGACCCAACACATTTGATGATTTCAGATTCGCTGGTGCACTGAAAATCGTGATGGAGATGGAGATAGAGATCGGAGATGCAGGGCGCACGGAGACACAGGGCTCGCGCGGAGACACAGGGCGCGCAGGGAGACGCTGGGCGCATGCAGAGACGCAGGGCACACGCAGAGATGCGCACACAGGTGCCCACGTACTGATGTAGTCACATCTGTGTTAATCCTACTGGATACCGGTTTGTATCAGTGAATCGTTACACCCCTAAGTGCCACCCATCGAATTTCGCAGAATAGCCCAAAAAGCATGCTGGCTTGCATTCTGCGAAATGCCACTGGATGTAGTACAACATTCTGGTATCATTGCCATACTGCATTTTCCATACTACGATATTTGATATTTTTCCGGCATACTAAATAGTATGGTAGTATGGGTATTGAAATGCAGGGATGGAGTGTGTTCAGGGATGCCTGGTTTAACCTTTACACACTGATTACTCGTGCAACAGGTGTGTGGCCCCAGCCTACCGTTTTCTACCAAGTACGCGGACTACGTACTTGCGTACTTGGAGTTATTACACGACGTGCGAGATATCGAGTGCAAATATGGGTTTTTAGAGCGCAAATATAGGACAATATTACACGGGTCAAGACCAGCACGCAACGCCGCGTCGCTTCCTATTGGTGCTAGGGGCGGCGTTTTAACAACAGTTAAACACGGCAGAATAAATGGTGGAAAACTCATTCTTTCCTTGGTTTATTTGTCGTATAATAAATAATTTATTACACAGGTAGTCCAGTTCAGTATGGCTAGATATTTGGCAAGTCCGTACTTGAAGTACAGACTTCCGAGGACGCGAGTCTGTACTTGCAATTGGAACAGCAGCGGACTCGATGACGTCACCATCTCAGCTCTGTTCACTGTGCTTTACGGCCTCATAAATAGTATGCCAATATTTTCAATTAATAGGCCGACATTTTGGTTATATTTTTAAAATGTTCCTATATAGCCTATTTTTTATAGCTTACATACTAATATTTTAAAACATGGGAATATTTAACGGTCCCAAGTCCACAAGTCTCGTCCGATGCAGACTCGGTGGAACGTGCAGGTTAAGAACGCATCGAGAACACTTCCGGGTTTTACGACTATACTTAGACTATACTATACTTATATACTTAGAATTGGAACAGTACTTGGGCTCCGACTGATGACGTGTCACGAGAACGTGAACGCGAATTGAGAAACGGACCTAGAGTCCAATCAGTCTGACTCGGGCCCGGTGAGGCTGCTTAAACCAGCAGTCATCCACACACACACTCACAATAAGGAGATAGTCTCAGTCCCTGGACCAGGTTCCGTCCAGTAGTCAAGCGTGTGGAATTAGTTTCTCAATTCAACTGAATAAATACTGCATCCCAAAAAAGCTTGGCTAGCTCAATCTTGTTTTCCACAAGATATTTGCTGACCTTATTTTTCTTATCAATCTTATTGAGCAACTGCGTCTGCATATTTGTCATGGATTTCTTTTCAGTGGACCAGCAGTGGAGGAATTTATCCTTTTCTTGGTTCGTATTTTTGGAGGTGGGCGCTTTAATTTTCTTTTTATCTTGTTAACTGCTTATGTTATAACTGAACTGATTAATCTAAGCTCATGGAGCACTGGCTTGAGTGGAGGGGCTGGGCATTAGTTCATGTTCAGTCATGGCTGAGGAGGCTCTAGCCGGGGTGTTATCAAAGATAATGCACGCCTCTCACCCATAAGATTTAAGTATAATATGGATTAGAATATGCTACACGTGAACCTCCTAAAATGGCGCAATTTGATTGGTTTTGTCACCTCAGGCCCTGTGAATAGTGGGGAATAACCTATTCCCCACTATTCATTACCCCACTATTCACGGAGCCTTCAGCGAATAATTGTTAATTATATTACAGATCAATGTGTTCTATTCAAACATTAAAGGGGACATATTATACCACCAGGTGTGAGTGTGATTAGCTAATCACAGCTAATCACACTCACACCTGGTGGTATAATATGCCCCCTTTAACCAAAAGTCGGACAGCTGTCCAAAACGTGGTTCAGACATCCTGATTGGTCCCCCGCCCCTCACCTGATCTGCTGGTTGGCCTCGCTGCGGATCCGCAGCACCTCCTTGCCCTTGAGCTCCAGCTCCTTGGTGAGGGTGCTGATGTTCTCGTTGAGCGTGTGGATCTGGTGGTCCAGCTGGGCGATGTGGCTCTTCCTCCGGGCCACCTCGTCCTGGAGCTCCGTGATGCGGGCAAACATCTCACGCTCCTAGGCGTACAGGAGGGAGGGGCGTTAACTGCAAGGTGGAGACCGTTTCTACCACTTTTGAAGACACTAAAAGCAGTATGTTTTTGAAGATTGCCGGAGGTCCAAGATTTCTGGTTTGAAATTTGGGTGTAAATTGAGGTTCATGTAGGAACCTATAACATTTGTTTGAACCCATGGATATCAGCCATTACATTGAGTATCATTTCGAATAATCTGTCCTCATAGGGTCGCTGCGATCATGGCACATATTGCCAGCACATACAAATAAAACAAAAACAAATTAGATAAGATATTAGTTCACAATTAATCAAGCCAAATTAGTATGATCTCATTTTACTGAGGACCAGGGTTAAAACGGTATAACGTTTAAAGAACTGCATAACCTTTTTCTTTCCTTATTTAGCCATAAAATGTGATTTTGTATGACATAGTATTAGTTTATGTCTTCTGCAGAAGACAAACAAATACCAAATACCTCACCATCCATTTAATTCAGATTTTCTTTTCGAAGTAATCTCCCCGGCACAATGCTTTGGAGAACACTACAGCCATGGGTGCCCACATTAGCAGTTAGCCTACGGCTGCAATATGCTGTGTTGTCTGGCTTCAGAAGTGACAGCCCACACAGATGGGAAGAGTTGTCCGCCAAGCTTCTAGTACAGAGCATACATGCTCAAACTGTAGGCTGGGTGCGAAGTACAGGGCATGTTGAAAAGCCATTTTCACAAAAACCTATTTTATTTGAACAAATATTGACACAAGCTGCTAATTATTATTTATTTGAAACCCCAGAAGGTTTAGAAAAACACGGTACAGGGAATACGAGATTCAGGAAAGAGTTCCATCTGAAGGGGACCGTCAAAGTGTGGTTGCTTTTGTCATTAGTGTTCTATAGAACATGGCTTTATTTAGGCGATATTATCCTCATCATCCTCATCTTCATCTGCTAATCCGGGTTCGGGTCGCGGGGGCAGCAGCTCAAGCAGGGGGCCCCAGACTGTGATATTAGTTAAATATAATCTCAATGTTGAATTTTCATAATTGCCTAAAATTACATTAAAAATTATATTTAACAAAATATATAAAACTTTTCTTTTCATGAACAGTCCAGCCTGATTTCTAGTCTTGTTCGCTGTGCTCCTCTGGCCCACAAGAGAGTCTGGAAGAACACCCTAACCCCAGAATCAAGAGTCAATGGCTAGCTGTAACCAGGAATCTGATCGACAACGAGTGTTGTCAGGAATCTGATCGACAACGAGTGAGGGAGCTAAAGGGTGACTCAGAGTGAGGGGTGGGCTCCAGCAGTACCAGTGACTGGGCCAGGTGAAGGCCAGGCTCACCTGTATGCGGCTGTTCTCCAGGGCAGACTCCAGCTCCAGCTTGGCTGCGGTGCTCTCCTGCTGGTGGGTTTGCCTCATGTGCTCCACGGCCGACGCGTGGATGTGGTTCAACTCCGAACGTAAGGAGGCTGACAGGAGAAATAAAAAAGAAGATCAAAAATGGTTAAAGAGAATTGTTGAAAGCAGACATTTATCATTCTGGACAGATATACACTCCCATTGACTTTTCTTATGGCTCTCAATATTCAATTCAGAATAATCTACCACTACACCTACCACTACAGCCTTTGCTGGGAAGATAAAACAAACATATAGCAAATAATTTAAATACCACTTAAAACACTTTTGAATCTAAATCTGCAGTTGTGAATAATTACTCTTGATGATTTGGCTCTTCTAACTTTTAACTTTTAATTAATGTAAAAATGTGACTTATTATTGACATATTAATCAACTCCAGTTGGTTAACAGTGGCTGGCAGGGCTGTCAGCCACACCCCATCCCCGCTGCAGGTAACCCATTCCCCCCCCCTGAACAGACTCCTCTTGGGGTGCCTTGAAGGCGCTGCTGTGTGACGGCAGGTTCTGCTGGCCTGGTTCCCCCAGAGAGGGATACAGATGGGGAACAAGTGAACCAAGCGGAACACAGCCTGTCTGTCTTCCCCGGGTTTCTTGTGTTGTACTCGTTCGTGCCGAGCATTGATCATCAGTGACTTGCCTGTCTGCCTCTCCCCATGCCTGTTTCTGACCTGATTCTGTCTGCTGTCTTTATTAAACCCCCAAAACTCAAGCAGTCTCATGTCTGCATAGGGCTCCACGCCCGGTTCGGGATAACGTGGCGCTACTTCCATACCCTCTGTTTAAAGGATTTGCCCGCTTTGCCAAGATCGCTAGCTATTTATTGACAGAATCTATGTTGATGTCATGATTTTTGTTCAGCTTACACCCTCTCGCTGTGTAGGCGCGATTCCAAATGAGGCAGTTGGCAAGCTGTGGACATTTGTTATATATGTGTTTAGCAACTCCCATAGCTGTATCTTTTGATTTGTTCAACACAAGTAAGTGCATACCCTGGCTGCCCTGGCTAGGTAATGTTCTCCCAATAGTGCACACAAACAAAAGAATCCACAGTATTAGATTCTGTGTATACAAGCCATTGCGCATGCTCGCCAACTCAGACTGATTTGCACAGCTACAATTCTATGAAGATAGTGGCCGCGCTTAAGGCAGTGTGATAATTCAGAGTGCGGAGCAAAATTTAAATAAGCGTAAGTGTAGGAGGGGTGTTACATATCTTATTGGAACGCAGCCTAAACGTTCCCTTGTGAGTCAAGATGAAGTGCTTGACTTTCCAAGTACGAAGAAGGAGACTCATCTCGCTGAGCCAGTGAGTCAAAGCAATTAAAAGTCCAGAGTTCAATCCAAAAATCTAAGATTCAGGAATTCTGCCGTACACCCGAACAGGTGAGGTAACGTCATCAAGCTTTGAGGCCCATCACCAGAGCTCAACTGAGAATCTCCCTTGACTGCCCCCCC
>OMLJ01051468.1:0-11777 GCA_900302595.1 Gadiculus argenteus | reverse complement strand
TCGTCCACCTCTGCACCCCGGGCATCAAACAGGAGAAGCTGGATGCTGGTGAGAGCTGCCAGGCCTCCTGTCGCCAGAGCAAGCTGGGAGCAGGGGGGGTCACCGCCAACACCAGCGCCGCCAGCCCCTCTGCAAGGGGAGGAGCCAGAGGGCCCACTTTCGACTACAGCGGGGCCGGCGCCACCTCCAGCAGCGCAGGGGTGCTGCAGGAACAGAAGCCCTTCGATATGTACTCCAGCCTGCCCCTGGTGCAGGGTTCCCCCTGGGGCAGGGGGAACGGGTATGGGGAGATGTCATCCGTGATGGGGAGGTGCGGAGATGCGCTCTCCTCCAGCGCTGCAGGCTTGGCTTTCCCCCTCGGTTTCCCAAGGTAGGTGTCAAGGAGCCCAGCTGTTCAGGCACCGGCTTTTGTTTTTCTCAGCAGATGATTGAATTCAATGTGTCTTCTTGGGTGCTGGCATTGTGATTAATTTCTGGCAGAATAGGAAATAGCCAAAATAAATCACGTTGCATGTAGGGACATTTTTTACACATACAGCTCAACACGTTTCAGACCTTGATTTAGAGTTACCTGATCCACTGTGTTTAAGACAACTTAAAAGACGGGTTTTGTTTTCAGGGGGTCTTCAAACTAAGGATGACCCCGAGGGACTCCTGTATGGTGGGCCAAATTGGCTCCAGTCTTTCCGATGTCAGCTCGTCAACTTAATTACCTGTCTAAAATATGGTACCTTTTATACTATAGTTTGCACTTCAGCAGTGATTAATGTAATGGTAACAGTGCATAGGAGTAAATGACATTTTACGATGATGTTACTTAATCATGCGGTTTAATGTGGAACGGTGAATGCACTTCATGTGATGTTTGTTATCATCCTATATTCATATGATGTCACATCTGTACATTAATGACCATGCCAATACATCGTTCCATATCGGTCACAGTCAGAGGGATATTGTAACCTAGACAACAGATCTAGTACTGTTGTGAATAGACAGGCCATGTTACTTTGTTTTTTTGTACGTTTTTGGCACACACAGTTTAACAGATGATTCAGTCCTTGTAATTATTTGTATTCGCTGCATGTCTCGCGAGGCAGCAGCCATTTCTATAGCACAGCGTTGCTCTGGTTGTTATTTCTTTCTTCACATATAAAAAAAACTCCCAAGCACTGATCTCAACACTAGACACAGCCACTCGCTTGTACTCCTCTCATTAGCCATCCTGGAGGATCTCTTTCGATTGATTTTTGTTTCTTTCATCATGCAGGCCATCTTGCCATCTCATACTTACCTTTTGTAATCTTTGTAGTCTTTTGTATTTTTGTCATTTCACTCTAACTGCATTGTTTTCATACAGCTTTTGAAAAACACCTCATTGTGCACATCAAAACTGTATGAATTCATGTTCCATGACACAGATCAACATCCGCTACCACTGGGTTGATGACCCTTCATAAATTTCTAGCAGTATGGAAGTGGTGCAATACTGGCAGATTGCAGCCAGTATTAAACATGTGAACCTCATTGCTGTGTGACGACTTGGACAGGAGTTTTACTGTAATGGGTGTATTGTGGTTTCCAACAAGGAAATGGTGGGAGGTCCTCTCATGAAACTTGTTACATCATGCTTTCGTAGAAAACAAAAGCACAACATAAAAACCTTTATTGTGTAAATGTATGATGCCCGCTCCTCTAAAAATGATATTTATTTGGATAAATGTTATCTGATGAGTTTCTTGATAATTAATCTATCATACCAAGGACTAACTTGGTATGCTGCACTGACTTCAACTCTCATATGTGTGTTTTGTTTTTGTTCTCTGGCGTTTTATTGCTTCCTGTTGGTACGTCAGAGTTTTATATGCTCTACCTTCTTCTGGTCTCATGATTTCATTGGATTTGAATTGGTAGTATATTACCCGTGTCTGCATTGGATTTCCATTTTACAATTCATATGATTATTTCTCGCATGCATGATTGCACACGTACAACAGCAGTGAAATTGATTGTAACAACTCCTGTGAAAAGAAATACATTACATGCAGTTTGAATGCACACTAGAAAGAAAAATACACAAATGTACAAGACAAGTTAACGTACATGTTCAAGGTACGTATGGCCTGAAGTGAGAAGCTCCTTCTCAGCTTTTCAGTCCTGGCCTTCAGGGAGTGGAGACGCTTGCCAGAGGGCAGCCATTGAAACAGTTTATGGTTGGGTTGATGGACGTCCTTGATGATCCGGTTTGCCCTGAACCTGCGGCGCCTGGTATAAATGCCTGAAAGGCTAGGCAGTGCTGACCTGGTGATGCGTTGGGCACACTGTCTGACTGACTGAGAGCTGCAGTTGCCAAACCAGGCAACAATGCTCCTGAGCACGGACTCAAGTGTGGCGATGTAGAATGATTTCTGCAGCACTGTGGAGGTCTTCAGTTTCATCAGTCTCCTTAGGTGGTCCATGTGCTGTGTTGAGATCAGCCAGCTCAGGTCCAACACCATCTCCTTTGTCTGGGTGACATTCAGGTCCAGCTTGTTGTTTTAACACCATGAAGACAGCACCTCCACCTTTTCCAGGCTGACTCATGTTATGAGATCAGGCCTACCACCCCTGCGTTATCCACGTCAATGCATAGGCTACTCTGATTCAATAACCATTGTCAAAGATGCTTTGTATGATTTAATCTCTCTCGCTCTCTTGCTCTCGCTACTATTTTGTCGATAAACATGAAACTATTTAACTAACCAATTAAACTTAGGTGGTAACCTAATTATAATAATAGTTGTATTTTCTAAATACTACAATATATTTTAAATGAATGCTCGCTCGCTGTGACCTGTCCGCGCCTGGCTGTCATATTTTATGAATATATGGACCTCTAAACTCAAAAGGAGGGGGTTTGAGGAGGAGGCTCAATGCTGCTCTAATGAGAGACAGGAGTCCGAGAAAACATTTCTTGCAATAAAACACATTTTTGTATTTTTGTTAGAAATGAGCATCTTTCAAAGCGTTCTCCCGGGGTAGCTCGCACCCGGACTCTGGCAGTTGTGGAAGGCTTTCTCCGTCCATACAACGTTCACACCTATTTACCACCTTACCAGTTAGTGTGCTTGCTTTATACATTGACTCATTACAGTGTTTCCTCTGCAACGGTCCAACGCCGACACATACCCTTTTATAAGACCATTTCTGTCAGAATGCACCAGAGCCCTACTGGAATAAGTAGCTGTGTTTCCATCTAATTGTCCCACACATTTTTATGAACCTTTTTTAAATGTCATAAAAAAGTAATGCAATTAGGTGCATTTCAAATGCGTTGGAACGAATCAACCCTGCTACACAAAGCGTACTTTGGTCAGGAGTTGGCGGTAGAGGCTACATAACGCGTAGCTGTTATAACATTAGAAGAAGTGGAGGTAACGAACCAGAAACCAAAACCTTGCCCTGGTCATCCGAGAACAATGGTTGAGGCAGAGGATCATTTTGGTCGCCTCATCGATCCATATGGATCTATTGTGGCCTTTTTCATCAAGCTTTTCTTCTGCACTACTTTAAAATCAGCATAAAAATAAATTGCTGAAGATTGTGCCGCTGCGTGAAAAAGTAATTGGGGAAACGCTGCATTTACTATCCCTCCTTCTACTTGAATGTGAGTGTTAGTTGAGTTGCTTCCTTCAGTGTGTGCGTGTGCGTGTGCGTGTGAAAAAAAAAGAAAAACACGAAAGACGATGCTAAGGACTCCTTTCCTCGCTGAGGTTTCCTTTGGTCCAGGTGACAGGCTAGCAGCTAGTGGCTTGTTGTTGATGCCAGTGTTGGGTGTCATGATGCTAGTGCAGTGCACTGGAGTGAGGCACATGATTGGTATTAGCCTATTTAAACACAACTAGGCATAGTGTCTGACAGCCTTGGCTGTACTATCTTGAGTTCTACACAGCTGTATTTAAAAAAGAAAAAGACATACACAACATACAACATAACACACAACATAAAAAAGATCTGTTCCCGTAGGGGTTTCTCTAGTCATTTGAGACACGAGATTCTCTACCGTGTCTACTGTGTGTGTGTGAGTGTGTGTGTGTGTGTGAGTGTGCGTGCTTGCTTGCCTGTATATATCAACTATATATTCTGCTCCTTACCATACATTTTGTGAATAGGTACGTATTTTATATTATCATACAAATATTGGTTATATGTGGGTCTTTTTTGCTGTGTTCGTATTTGTATTAAGCCTCGGCAAACAACCCTTGCACTAATAGGGTGTGTACTACATCACTGTGTACATCACCATATCATATGATTGCTATGGCCCTATAAAGACGGTGCTGTTTGGGCCTGAGCCTGCCTCCCCTCCACAGAGCAGCCACAGGTCTTTGTGATGGTCCAGCCTGCCCTGCATCACTGGTCCCAGCCCTGTCCCATCCATTACCAGGATACCTCTATCATCTGTGTTGATGACTTGGTCAGTCGTAGCGTAGAATAGCATCGCATAGCCTAGCAGTTTCTAGTCTAGTGTTACTAGCATAGTATAGCGCAGCATAGTAACGCTACCATAACATGCCAGCTAGGGAATGATGGGTTTAAGGCTATTTTGGGAATAAGTGAATATGGGAATACCCAAGACTTTGGACAGTTTAGAGAAAGCAGCAATTGTTGGTCGTGTCAGAATCCCCCATGCAGTGTTCCTTCTTCTACCTTATTCTTTTTGAACAACTATGACATCCACCACCCGTACATTCTTTGCTTTGTCCCAACATGCTCTTTATCCTGAGATCCAGGGAAGTTTCCAGGATTCTGGGTCAGTAACAGAATGCTAACTGTCTCTGTAACTCTTTAACAGTGGCCTTTAAACTAAGGACACTGTTTAGTTCAACTGTGTGAGACTATTTAGCTTTCAGACTGCTCCCTGCTGATCAGGTCATCTCTTCACTGATTGGTTCAGGGAAACCACTAGTGCCTAATAGTCGACCAAACGTTATTCGATGAGAAGAGTCTCAGTCGACCAAGTTTTCATTGGTCGGTTAGTTGCAGAAAAAAAAAAAAAACCTCCATCAAATCATACTAATCAAATCATACTAATTATGATATGTATGGCAGAGTATGCAACACAGACAAATGTGTCCTCTGCATTTGACCCATCACCCAGTAGGAGCCCAATCTACTGTAGGAGCAGTGTGCAGCCGTACAACAGCACTCGGGGAACATTCGGGAGCTGCGGCATTGTCGTTAAAAAGTTATTATGTCAGGCAAGAAATCCTCCAAAGTGTGGGATCATTTCGAGCGTGTAAAGCATGACGCCAAGAAGGTGACATGCAAAGATTTGCATATCATTCGTCGACATCAAACATGTCTTATCATCTTAAACATGTAAGTAATCTAACGTACGTTAGGTTAGCATAGTATAATAATGTTATTATGCTAAATAATTAATGGCCTAATTAACATTAACGAATTGCAACGTTAAGGCTATACGCAGCTAAATAAATATATTGTCATGCGCTACAGGCTTATACAAGTGTTCGTGGGGACTGGAAGGTAAATTTCCTTGCTTACTGCATGTTTAACTTCATGTGCATTTCACTCTATAGGTGCATCCACGATACTGCGAATCTGACTCCCCAACCTCAACTTCATCTTTGCGGCTGACATTGACTCAGAAAACTCTAGTAATGAGACTCACCCTTTCTGAGAAAAGGAAGAGAGAGATAACGGAACAAATAGCGGATTTCGTGGCGCTTGATATGAGACCAGTCAATATCGTCAGCGGTGAAGGTTTCAAGCAATTGGTCAAATTCCTCGAGCCAGGGTACAGAGTTCCCAAACAAGACACGGTAATGCACAGCATAACAAGCAAATACAACACCATTAAAGACTTAGTTTTGAGGAAAATTAAAAGTTGTACAGCAGTCAGCTTCACAACAGACATGTGGACCTATAACCAGATGGAGGGTTACATGACAGTCACTGCACACTTTATTTCTGAAGATTGGCGACTACATTCATTCATGTTGGAAACAAAAGTGATGGAGGTGAGCCACACAGCTGCCAACATAGCAGAGCGACTCTGTGAAGTGCTGGAGGAATTTGAGATTCCTGCAGAAAAGAGGGTCGCAGTCATACACGACGATGCTGCTAATATGGTGTTGTGCGCTAAACTACTGTATGATAACCCGTCCTGGGGTAATATCCAGGGAGTTTGTTGTGCGGTGCACACTTTGCAGTTGTGCATCAATGCGGCTCTGAAACAAGATCCAATCTGTCGACCCATTGCTGCTGGCAGACGCCTTGTGGGGCATTTCAAGAAAAGTGCCAAGGCTACAGCAGCTCTTACTGCGAAACAAAAGCAACAGAAAGTGACTGAACACAAACTCATCCAAGATATCTTGACACGATGGAACTCCACATGCTCCATGCTGGAGCGCCTCCTGGAACAGAAGGTGGCCGGTTACAGCTGTGCTTTCAGACCCCGGTACCACCCAACGGTCTGACCGAGATCTAGATCTCACAACTGCCCATTGGAGGACAGTAGAGGACATCGTCTCGGTGCTGAAGCGTATGATCACTCTCACCGAGCTGCTCTCGCAGGATGTGAATGCGTCTCTGTCTGCCATGCTGCCTATGCTAATAAATGTGAAGAGACGCCACTTGTTGCTGCGCGATGATGACAGCACTACCACGAAAGCACTGAAGGGAAAACTAAAGAGAAATTGACAAGAGATGGGAGCTCACAGGAAGTCTCGAGACCAGCATATATATCCAAGCTGCTGTCCTAGACCCACGTTTCAAGAGCTTGTCATTCCTCGATGCAGAGAAACGGGACGAGGCGTCCATGACGGTGTCAGATCTGGCTGAGAGTTTATCTCCAGCTGAAGCTGCTCAGAGAGAGGATTATGACAGCAGTACAGAGGAAAGTGAGCCCAGCCCCGCACCAAAGAAGAAAAGGGAAAAGCAACAGGAGATATCCATGCTGATGGCTACTGGTGAAGAGGAGCAGACAGAAGAACAATGAAATTAAGATATACTTGGGGGACCGAACAAAGGTTGATTCGGGGCCACCTACTGATGGTGGGGAAAAAAATGATGAACGCTATCCTAAGCTTGCCAGAGCAGCTAAACACGTGCACTCCATCCCTTCCACGTCCACGCCATCGGAGTGCGTCTTTTCGAAGGCCGACTTTATTGTAAGCAAGACACGGAGCTCACTTCTCCCTGACAACGTCGACAAACTCGTGTTCCTTTCTCATAATATGAGAAGACTGAGATAGGAGGAATAAAACACTAACAGTGAGTGAGTCAGGTAGTAGCTTAGCCTAACTATAGGTTAGCTATAGGTTAATTGATAATTTGTTTGGCCTGTTGTGAAAAACTAAATGTGTGTTAATGTTACATTTTTGTTTGCGTTCTGACCAGAAAAACATTCAAGTTTTCATTCCATGTTGAGGCTACTTCTCTGTAGGCCTGTACTGATATTTCTCTTTTAAGTGTTTCAGTGTTTCAGTTTGCTGTATATTTATTTATTCCTTCATATAATGTATATTTTTATATTATATTAATAATTATAATTATATTAATAATGATATAATAATTTATATACATTCTAAAAAGAAACTAAAATATTTTGTAAATTAATTTTTTTAACAAAAGGCTGTTTTTTTAAATAATTTGTTTTAAAAGTTATTGTGTTGGTGTTACAAGTTCATAAGTTGTGTGATGTTATATTGTGTTTAAATAAATGTATAAAATGTTCAGTCTCTGTGTTGTTCCGATACATTCAGAACCAATACCGCTTTGCCGTTAACAGGCGGCTCGCTTCGTGCGTGCGCTTGTAAATGTATTATTTTAAAGGCTCATTATTACGGTTTTGTATTTCTCTGTAATGTAGCACAGTGTTAACAATGTTACATAACATTCTTTCTCAGCCCTGGCTCTCAAACCATTTTCTGATGCCCCCCCCCCAAAAAATAAAAAAATAAAAAAATATATATATCAGAAACGTGCAACGACTAGTCGACTAATGGGCTTGTACTAACGACTACTAGTCGATTAGCTAAATCTTTGGTCTAGGGCAGCCCTAGAAACCATATTGCCTACCAATCAGATACAGCCAAGCTCCGCCCAGGTGCGTGCGGGCAACACTTCTTAATAGCAGAGACACTTCCTGGGGAAGCGAGTGATATTTTTGGATGTTTATTTTCAAAACATTGCCTCGGCTCTCTTGCCAGCGATCAAATCTTTCCTACAGCATCCTCCAAACTTGGAATTTGGTCATTATATATGCATACAATGATTTTTACACACAATTTGAGTAGGCTCGGAATGATGATCGATGAACCCTGCCCTACTGCTATCCCCTTTCTCCGACGCATTCCCCCTCCATAACATGTTACATTTACATTTAGGGGATTTAGCTGACACTTATCCAAAGCGACTTTCAACCATTCGTTCACACATTCACACACTGACGGTGAAGTCGACCACGCAGGGCGACAGCCAGCTCGTCAGCAGCAGTCAGGGTGAGGTGCCTAGGTCAGGGACACCTGACAACAAGCAGCCTTCCGGTTACCAGTCCGCTCCTCCTCCTGAGCTACTGTCTGTTTTCAAGGCTGCTTGCATGCACACTGGTCCAAAAGAGGGAAGCGTGGGGGCGGTGTGCCGTCCCTGGCGGTGGTGGTTGGCGGTGGTGGTTGGCGGTTGGCGGATGGCGAACATCTCGAGCCGGTGTTGGCCAGCCCCGGCCAACATTCTATGGTTGGGCTTTGGTGTTTATTCAGCAAACACCTAAAAACATAAAACATTACTTTTCTGTCATTATTATTTTTTAGTAGTATGGGCTTTTGTGGGAAAGTCCATGAAGAGAGACAGAACAGTGAGTTGAAGAATAGAGGGAAGGACACGTAGCATGGGACCACGGAGAGGAATGGAACCTGGGGGTAGCAGCCATAGTTATTTCTTTCCTCGTATATTGTATAATGTGTAATACTGTTCTGATAGCCCAGGGTCAAAGTAGTCAAGTTAAAAGGACATGTAAAGGATGCAGCATGGCTTCTTTAAAGAGAGACTCTGTTCTGTGCTCTTATGGTCTAGGTTCCTCAATACAGCCTCGTCATGGCCTGTGATGCTCTTACGAAGGGGCCTAGGTTCCTGCAGAGCGGTGGCGCTTTTATTCTTTCATTTCTTTGAAGCTCCCAGCAGCAGGTCCTTGCCATTTCAAACTGGTGGCAGCAGAGCTATTGGCATGTGCTACTGGAATAGCACTCTACATGACGGGAGACATTATTATTACTGTACACTCATTGGCTGAACCCTAGGGAATGTCTGAATCCATTGTGGCGGGGGTGGGACACGGAGATAGTGTGGGCTTAGTTAAGATCAAATCTACCACTGTACTTCACCACAAAAACAATCTGTCTTGACAGACCCAGCGAGGGATCTGGTCCAATAGTCCTATTTGACTCCATTGTTTCCAGTAGCTCTGTGCCTTACAGATGGCGTTAGAGCCCGGTCTTTGTGAGCAGCGTCAAGGACGAAGCATCTTAATTCAACTGCCGTAATCCGCTTGTCTGTGTTTGGAAAACATTAACAGTGAGCACCGGAGGGCACGGGTCGCCTTGCCAA
Source organism: Gadiculus argenteus (assembly GCA_900302595.1). NCBI lineage: Eukaryota > Metazoa > Chordata > Actinopteri > Gadiformes > Gadidae > Gadiculus > Gadiculus argenteus. Next base: position 2,168 of record OMLJ01051468.1, on the reverse strand, counting down.
CGCTGAACTCAGCTGATGAGTCGGTAGACGGTACAGTGGTGACGTGTAAAATCTGCCACTAAACCCCGGGTGAATCTGTGTAACTGAAACCCCGGGTGGCGCGTGCACAGCCTGCCACTCTGCGTTGCCACTAGACAACCCAGAGGACCTTGTGCCGTGCTCGGGCCAATGATTAACCCACTCAAGGTTACTTTACCAGTATTGGCAAAGACTTGCCTTCTGTGTATTTAATTAAAGGATTACAACTCCTATAATGGCCACACTTAAACCCATGTAGAAAACACATTTGTTTTTGTTAAATAACAACACATTTCTATATATTGTACACTTTATATTTATATCATAGTAATAGGGAGGTAAGCATTCCTTCAACAACAGGTTTTGAGTCAGGATAACCAATGTGGTTGCTAGGGGGTCGGCATAGTTCTTTGAACACTGGCTAGCCGCCAGAGATCAGACGTGGAATGGGTAGGATTCTATCAATGCTACCACTAAGTTGCTGGTTTTCCTCTTGTCCTTTGTTGTCTCCATGTGGGTTTTTGCCAATTTGTGATGATGACAATTGATTAGAAACGGCTACAAATTGTAGAGGCATCATAATTACACTTAAACTAGACAAAATCCCCTAATGTAGGCATGCACCGAACATTGTACTTTCTATGGGATGCACCGAATATTCTGAAGTGCACCTAGTCGAAAGCGAACGCGAGGCTGTAGGTTTTTTTTTTAGGCTACCTCAAATATGGCCGCAGTATTTAGTTTAAATATTTAATCATTCAATAATACTAATGAGTTGTTTTCATCATCTGTACTTTTATCAATTTAAATTTGTTCAAAACAGCATGCCTTTGTTAGCAATGCATAAATTGCAGCATAATTATTGTGATCTGTTGACTTCAGGGGTTTGTATGCAAGCGCTTACTGGGTTGCATGTTGCTGTTAAAGATGCAGTGTGTAGGATTACACACCCCCCTCCTCCCCTCACCACTAGACCGGGGGATGAGCTACGGTAGCCTGTCGTCGCTCGCACTGGGCCAGTTTGTCCATAAAGTCCAGTAGTGTCCAGTAGTGTTCGGTGATGAGGTTCATTGCTAGATTAATAAATTGTATTTGGTTGTTTGGATTATTGTTGATTCTTGAAATTGCGTCCTCTAAAAAGCAGTTGGCCAGATACTGTAGAAACAAGGCGGTTTAACATGGCTCTCTATAAAGATATTAAGGGCTCATTCTAGGATAACGAAGCTACAACTATTCTTATTTTCATGAGATGACACACTTATGAATATTATTAAATTAAAACATAAAACACACTTATGAATATTATATTCCATGTCTGCCAAGTCCATTCCGCTACATGCCACTCCATTCTATGCAGTGCCCCTTTAAAGTAAAGTGTGATGACCAGCCTTGATGGCCACGATGGTTTGCTTGTGATTAATTTTCAGCATGAGACATTTTTTTGTAATATTTTTTGCCTTTTTTCTCTCTTGGTGGTTGCATTGCACTTTGCTTTTGTGAAGTGTGTAGTGAGGTGGTTGGCACAGCAAAAGCCACCCACCACTACCCCTATTCTAACCTCTTTGTCAGCATTGTGGCACAAATCAGTGGTGGAAACCCAACGTGAATGACAAGGCCTCTAATGTTGATATCCAGGCTCTAAGGTTGATATTGAGTACCTCAGACCCCCTCCTCCTGGGTACTCCCCTCATTCCCCTTCTCTCTTTCTGTCTCTGTCGCTTTTTCTCTCAATCTCAGTTGGTCTTTGTGTCTCTAGCGCTCTCTTTCTCTCAAGGAATGAACTTGGGGACAATTACAGACAAACACGCTGAACCGGTTTATTTCACTATCTTTGCAGTATATTTGCAAAGCAGAAGGTCCTCATAGGGGTCAAGATTCACACTGTCCTGGTTTCTCTCTCTCGCGCTCTGTCTTTTCTCGTTCTTTCTCGTTTTCTAACTTGAGCTCATTTGAATGTATGTGTAATGTAACATTGTATATAAAAAATTATGTATTTTTCAAACGTTGACTGACAAATATGAAGAAAAAAAAAATCGTCTTCAACAACCGGGCTCTCAGCCCGGTTATGTGATATTTGTGGACTTTGTTTGTGCTGCTGCTGTGAAATGATTACAGTACTATAGCGATACCCATTTTACGTTCATGGCATT
>OMLJ01051467.1:0-13177 GCA_900302595.1 Gadiculus argenteus | reverse complement strand
TGGGAGGAAATGAGTCCGACCCCACACACACACACACGCTCCTCTCCTCGCTCTTTCCCTCTTAGTCTCTCTCTCTCTCGCTTAGTCTCTCTCCAACTCTCCCTGGGAATATATTCATCGCTCTCTTTTTTTTCTGTCTGTCTCTATCTCTCTCTCCCGGTTTCTTAGTCTCTCTCCAACTCTTTAATCTATTCATCGCTCTCGAACACACTCTCTCTCGCTCTCTATATCTCTCTCTCTCCCTCTGTATCTCTCTCTCTCTCTCTCTCTCTGTAACTCTCTCTCTCTCCCTCTGTAGCTCTCTCTCTCTCTCTCTGTAGCTCTCTCTCTCTCTGTAACTCTCTCTCTCTCCCTCTGTAGCTCTCTCTCTCTCTCTCTCTCTCTCTCTCTCTCTGTAACTCTCTCTCTCTCTCTCTCTGTCTCTCTCTCTCTCTCTATCTCTCTCTCTCTCTCTCTCTCTCTCTCTCTCTCTCTCTCTCTCTCTCTCTCTCTCTCTCTCTCTCTCTCTCTCATGCTCCTGTTTTTCAATCCCCAATTGACCTAAGCTTTGACATGTCCACCAACTTTAATGACACTCAACTATAATCTCTCTCTTTCTCCCTCCTACCTGGTGTAGTCCCCTGCAGATATCACCATGGTAACCTCTAATCCCTAACCCGGGTCCTAGATTAATAGAAAAGAAGGGGATGAAAGAAGGATGGAGGGAGCGGTAACAGTGCACTCTGACCAGGCCACGGTGGCTGAGCTCACAAAGCAAAGTGCTAGATAATATATATATATACAATAAATAAATCATTCAAATTCAAAAAGTGGAGGGGGTGCCTCACACCGTCCTGAAGGGGGTTTGATTGTTGTGTTCTTGTGAAAGGGTCCTGCTCTGTTCCGCTATAATGAGCTCTGGTCACCCTCAAAGAGGGCTAATGCAGCAGAAAGGCTTCCCACTAGCATCTGTAGCACAGAGATTCCACCACAGTCGCATATTCATTAATGCACCCACTGCAAAACACCACCAAGTTTCAGACAAACATTGACATTACAGATGATTTTGATCCTAATCATTCCAGAGGCATTGTGTGGCCAGTGGTCGGTGGAAGTTACATTCTTAGTGTTAGTCAACTACAAAACTACACTTCCGTGTCAATAAATCTTTCAGATTAGATTTGAAAACATACAGCTGCAATGCGCTTTACCTGATGACGTTGAGATTATTGTTGAGAATACTGATGAGAATTAATTTTTTCTTTGGTTAATGTCACATAAATTATGATAGGATGATGTAGGATAAAGGATAACATAACCATCCTACATGATCGAGGAAGGACATTTTCATTTATTAATTATTAATGATTTATTATAGTATGTGGTTGAAAGAGAGTAATCAGCATATGAATGAGATATTAATGAATTGTGATTACCTGGTGATTTCAGAGTTGTCTAGTCATGCCAATAAAAAACTTCAGAATAGCGGAAAAGAGGGAGAGAAGGCGGAGAGAGTGAGGGAGCCAGGGATAAGTAGTAGACTGTTCTTGTTAACAATGGGACCATTGATAAGGCAATGCCCGTGTCCTCATCACCCTGCCTGCCTTTCTCTGCCTCTGACACTCCTTATATTTCCCCTCCTCCCCCCCCCTCCCTGATGGTCTGCACACCATACTGACATGTTTCCTTTGGCTTGGTTTCTCATTGATTTGGGTTTCTACCACAAGATGCCATGTATTCTATATGCTTTTTTTTCTCTTGATACAACCACCAACCACAAGTCAAATGCATGCATACCCCCCCTTCCCCCCACCCACAGACACACACACATACACACACACACACACAAACTGCAATTTTATACTACAGTGGTCAACACAAAGGAATGATTATACTTTGTGTGAGCGTGTTTGTGTGTGTGCGCACACGTGTGTGTCTGCATGTGTGTGTGTGTGTGTGTGTGTGTGTGTGTGTGTTAGCAAGTCTCTCTCTCTCTCTCTCTCTCTCTCTCTCTCTCTCAAGACTGAAGTCAGTATGCCAAAATAATCAAATGGCCTTGATTCCATGCAAATATATATTAAGTATTGTTCACTATTTGACCAATTGATGGTTTAAAAATCTCAATTTTTCTTATTGTCCCTATTTTTATCAAAGGTAATATCCCTGGCAGGCTAAATGTGGTGCATTTGCATACATGACAGAGTCCCAAGAGACCTGGGAGGGATAGCTTGCTAAATTAATGGCTGTACATTTAAAAAAAAAAAGGAACACAATAGCATACTTTATTACGAGGTAGTTTGACACCAGTGGATTGTCGCCTCTAAAATAAATGTCAATGTTTCCCGAAATAAACAACGAGGTAGGTGATCTTCGGCGTGAGGCTATTGTACCGATTAATAAAGACTTCAAGGACAAGGCCAGTGTATTTATATGTTGTTCTTATTGCTGACATCCCCAATGGGATGACATTACAAACACACCTTTGTTTGGTTTCCAGCGAACAGAAGCGTTGCTCTTTCAGGACAGGAGTCCTCCATTGTTGGTGGCTAGTTTCCAGACAATAGGGGATCTTGTGGCGGACGTCTGGGGATTTCTTAATGCAAGTTAGTTGTTTGAACGGCTGCTAACAGACCTCCAGCCCTTACATTGGACAGGAAACAATAGCCGTGTTTCAGATCAGCCATGCCATGCGTCAGGATGCATTCTGGGATGAGAAACGTCAGAAATGCTGGTGATAACTTCCTATGCGACTAGTCACCTAAAACTTTGCGTAAGCAAAAATCCCGATCCGGATGTGTCATCCTTCCGTAAGCACGCTTTCACACAGATTTCTTTGTACATCCCAAATGAGGTCCATACGGGTTCAATAATATGTAGGCTACATATTTCATATCGACCGACTGGTTCATTGATTGATTTATTTGAAGTAACAATAGCTTGTGCGACTCCACGCAACATCAAATAATAATATTGCAGTCAAGAATTTGCCGATAAATGCGTGAAGAGATCCATTAACCTGTTTAATAAACAAGTCATCACTGAAAATAATATTGCTGGGGCTTCCTTTTAATTTCCTTTTAATTCCAATATTGACGATATTGTTTTATGAGTCTTTAAGTTTAGCCTAATATCAACAGTGTGACATTATGCGTCTCAACAATAACGCATGATTGAAGTGCATTTAAGATCACGCATCGCAACGTTCAAATCCACTTTCAACCTCATATTGTAATATTAGTTCATGACTCGTGATGAGTCATGGTCTAATGTTGTTGCGCTGCATTGCCTCTGTTTGCCGCCAACTGACAAAATGACCAAAAAGTCTGTAAGCAAGCCCTGAAGTTTGCGTGGAGATACACACTTTTCCACACAGTCAGTTTTCGTACATCCAGTCGTTTGCGTGAAAAGGTACTTGCGCAGCTTTTTTGTGTGTAAGCAAGCTTCGTACATGAGGCCCCTGGCTTTCAAAACTCGCTGTAGTTCCAGGAAAACAACTTCCGTTTGTTTGCGGACATAAGCCCCTCCCCTCAACATCCGGTCAACGTTGCCCTGGTTGGTTGGAATACCCATGTGGGATTTCCCACGTGACATAACTCCTTTCAGAGAGGCGTTCCCTCTCCCGAAATATGCTTATTAAAAATAGACGACTTTGTGAACTTTCACTTCATCACTCATCACGTTTCTTTTTTATTTTTAATGAGGGGCTTTAGACTTTTTTTAATGAAACTACAGTTGGCAAATAAAATCCCTTGACTGCAGAAAAGTTGACCTCCATGTGATGACATATTTACTGGGTGGGCCATCATCCTGTTCAGACTACGAGAAGTGGACCTGTGTCCGACTTGACGTGGCGGGAACTTGACGTGTTTCTGACTAGTTCCGTCAGATATTCTCAAGTCTTGCGCATGCATATGCGCAAATGCATACAATCTGAAACACGGCTAATGCCGTATCCCCATTCTCCTCTGTAGTGAAACAAACTGGAGACACAGCGGAACACTATGTAACACAGAGAGAGCTTTTGGATGTCCCGGGCAAAGGGACATTATTTGATTCAGTTTCATCGAATGCATGCTCAGTCAACAGGATTGGTGAGAACTTCCTGTGTTTGAATTTGTTTAAATATTTAGGGTTTACAAGCACACACACATTCTGCATGTCACCAACCCAATATGAAGGAGCCTTAAGACTGTTGATGGTTTCTGCAAACTATCTACTGTCTTTAAACTATCTTTAATGTTTCAGCCAGTGCTATGAGCATAATAAAACAAGTATAATATTGAGTGATCGTGTTGAATGTGATCCTGTTTGTATTGATAAGAGCAGAAACAACGGCCTATGGTCCTTTACTACCACATCCAGTGGTAGTCATCCAGGCAAGGCTGTATCAAGTTGAAAGTGGTTTGTCAAATTACCAATGCCATACAGCATTACTATGTTGTGTTTAAGAGCTTTTCTCTTTCCAACCAAAGGTTTAAAGGGCCTTTGAAGCTGTGTGACTGTATGCGTGGGGATGTGGTGAGGGGGCAGAATACACTGAGAATAAGAAGTCTGGACTTGCAGTCTCTCCTTTGTCCGCGTGTGTATGGTTAATATGATTCCATCGATTACGTGTAAACTGTGCCTGCGGTCCTACCTAGTATGGTTCTCAACTAAGTCCTTATAGTTTCATTGAACTGTAGATATAAAAAATATATGGAACACTACTAAAATGATGAAATCTTTAGAAATATGGTTTCAATCAATAAATCAACATGACAGCATGTGAAGAATAGACTTAAGGCCCTATCTTGCACCCAGCGCAATTGACTTTCTACACTGACGCATGTATCATTGCTAGTTTGCACCCGGCGCAAAGCTGATTTCCCCCCGCAGCACAGGCAACAGCAACAGGCGTCACTAGACTTGCGCCTGTAGAGGCGTGTCGGCAAAAAGCAGAGGCGGGTTCCGGCGCAAATTATACTTGGTGCTATTTTAGTGATCTAAAAAATGTGTCACTGCAATTGCGCCGTAGCGGGTAGTGCAGTTGCTATTTTGGACGTGGCGCAACTGCAACAGCTTACACACACGTAGCCTATACACAGTACCAACATGCAAACGATAAGCCTAATTCAAATATTATGGTGTCAAAGATTGTTAATATGTGTGAAACGGCATAGAAATAGCATGTGGATTGTGGAAAAAGAACAGCATCATCGTCATAGATCTTTATGGTCTTTACGTTTCGCGCTTTACGTTTCGCGCTTTAGCGCTGCGTTTCAGACCGTTAAAATAGGGCCCTTAATGTATGTTTAAAAAAAAGTCCTATTATAAAAAGACATCTTCCCACTTTCCGGTGTAAAACACTTAGTTACTCAGTTACAAATTATAAAAGTAACTGGTTAATGTGAGAAGTAAATACTGTGTTACTTTCAAGTACATTTTTATATGGGGTCCAAGAATTTGGACCCCACCCACTTTAACGGAACTCAAAATACACGTGCATGTTCATGCACAGATTGCACTCGTTCCTTTAACTTCTTGGAGGGAAAAGTAATAAAATACTTCCATTTAAAGAAGGCTACATTTGGATTATTGGGGCTCGCCATTCCTGCTTCTCGTTGATTCATTTGTGTTGTGTGTCCGACTCTTTCAAATAGTGACCCGCCCAACTCTACCTCTGACTAGCTTACCATGAAATGTTACTCTACCTCAGCCAATCGTCATAATTAATGGGATTGTCTTGTGCCCAATAACCGAGGGAGAGATCTAGTTGGTCTGATGAAGAAACAGCTTCAATTATAATACCCCGCCACATTTTTTGGAAGTAATGGTAACAGCGTTATGATGATGGGAAGAGTAATCAATTTGATTACTCGTTACTAGAAAAGAAAGTAACGCTGTTAGTAATGCCGTTATTTATAACTGTTATTTATAACGCTGTTATCCCATCGGTGGTAAATTGTAAACTATTTACAGCGCCAAAGCAGAGGTTCCTTGCTTCTCTGTCTGTGAATTAACTGTGAAAGATTAGTCCACACCTAATGAGGTGAAATGTCGGCAGGAATGAGAACAGTGAAAAAAATTAAAAAACCTTGATGAATTCATGAAGAATGCAGCGTGACAAAATTACCAAACTCAGGAATACTTGATTTGTGGTGTCCTCTCTGTGACCTCCCACCTCTCACCGTTAGTCTCCAGTATCTTCTCCAGGGCTTTCCATCTGACTCATTGGGCTGTTGTCCATCAACACCACTTCCTTTATCATCTACAGCTTTTCTGTTACTCTTCTCGATAAAACTTTCTTTTTGAGCCCATATTTTTCGTTGCTTTTTCAAGATCATATTTTCCCCAGATGGTGTGAATGACTTCTGAACCAGCGTTTTAATTCTTGATGTTCTCAAACTCAATAACTTCACATTTCTTGCCCTTTCTGGAAGCAGCTGACTGAATAAATTAGGGAGAAAATTGATCCCATTATAACACCTAATTCTGATCTGTTTAATAATTCAGCACACAGCGTGAGCCTTCCTTTTGTTTTTGCGAACAGATGTTTTCACCGACGTGTTGTGAGGCTGAGATATGAAAGAATGGGGGGATGGGGCTTCAGTGGGGCCTTGAGCCGGGGCCTTGGAACAGGGCGATTATGAGAGCTGGAGTGTGTGAATGGAACGGCGGGAGGTGCGGACGGAGGAATGGGATGGAGCAGAGATTGGAGAGAGGAGGAGTGGAAGGCACAATGGGGGGCCTTGACCGTGACGGGCGGAACAACAGACAGACAATGGGGGACGCAATGCTGTGGTTTCATCTATTTCCATTCCTTCTCTCTCTTTCCCATTTTCACCACCTTTGTTTTTGTTGAAAGCGTCGCTATTGGAAATGTCTATGTCAATAAAAACAGAGAAACCAGACATATGCTAGTAAGTAACTTTGTCGTGCAGTTGTCGTGACAGGGCCAGCGGAACAAAATAACTAAACAGAGGGAGAAAGAGCAGAGAAGCAAAGGGGAGAACCAACGAGAGAGGGCAGCCCCCTCTACCACGAGGAGCTGAGTTCTACCTGGATACGGGCCGACCGGGGGGCCCGTCACGCAGAGGGCTGGCACTGGAAAGGCGTGGCCAGCAGAACCGCTGTGTTCCTGCAGTACATCTCGCCTACCCCCCACTCCTCTCTTACGGTGTGCGTCCCGGCGATTCTAGACGTTTTAGAAACAGCGTAAAAGTAAAAAAAGTTTGAATCCGTTTTCTTCCCGTTAATCACATCGGATGTCCTGAATGGCTCTACAAGCGCACAGACGTGTTGTTTGCCCCACTCCCCCCCTTTTCCAAGACGTCTAGCGTTTTTTGAAGCAAGTCTGTGTGAACGCCCCCTAGGGGAATTGGGTGGATCAGCCTTTAAAGGATACACAGGGGAGCTGGAAACGTTTTGGCGAGTCATATATATATATATATATATAGATGACTCCTCAAAACTTCACAAAGGGAAAGTGAAGACAAGGGACAAAACCATTGTGCCATGTGCCATGCAACCTGAGGCAATTTATATGAACATTTCCACAGCTCCTTCCAAAAAGGGGCTTTCCGGTTGACGGTGTAAATAACTTAAATAACTTTTAAGTGTTAAGCTCGGGGGTCCTACGTACGCAGTGCTGAATACAAGGCTTCTGGTTCTGGTTCTGAAAGAGTTGAAATGTTACAGTTCTCACAATTTGGCAACCGTGTTCGACAAGAGAATAAATATCAATATTTTAAATAAACGCTGAATATTACTGTGCAGAGATATTCAAAATGGACCCGGAACATTAAGCAATATTAGTTAATAATATATATAGCTATGTGGGCCGTTCTCGGATTATTACGACAGTTGATGAAGCTAACCGGCAAAAAATAGACATTACTCAAGTAGCCATGGCAACAACACGTACCCCAGCTGGGTTTCCCTTATGATTAATATATGTATACTGCTGAACGTCGTCTGGCCGCACGATTCATGTAGGCCTACCCACCAATATCTCAACTCTGAAGAGAAGCTATTTTATTTAAATTATATAGTTAATTAAATGGATAAAATCATAGAAATTCAGTGCTGAATGGAAAAAAAATCTGACCTTAATCCTATGGAAACAGCTTTAAACAGCTTGGAAACAGCTTTAAACCCCAGTGTTTGTGATCGTTACTGATGTATCGTGTTGTTTGTGTATGGAATCCTAGGCCATGTACCCATATGGGAGCGCCTGGAATGGAGAGACACACACTCCTAACACCAGCATGAACATGAACATGTAAAAATACAACAAAAACCAACAAGGCCGGAAGAAATAATGTTTCATCTGTTTACGTTATGCGGAAACACACCTGTCTGACAGCTGGTGCAGAGAAATGACGGTTTTGAAAGCTCTGCCTCTGGAAGCAGCCGGTAATAATAGGCATAGAACTGGGCTAGCAATCTAGCACATGTAGTCTCTGCACTTTAATCTTAATACTGATGTGACAGCCAGTAAACAAGCGGCTGGCGAGCTATTTTGTTCACTCCGCTGGTGTCTCTCCCTGCCCGACGCACTGTTTACAAGAGTAATGTACTCAATACCCCTGCATTGCTGCAGCCGCTTTCACTTTATATATGTGCATATCTGTATGTAAACACTTGCGTGCGTGTGTGTGCGCGTGCGTGCGTGCGTAAGTTTTCATGTGTTTGCTGTGTGTCTGCGTTTGTGTTGATTTGTGATTGTATTTGTGTTTCTGTACTGACTGAGTGTGTTGGTATAGTGTGTGTGTGTGTGTGTGTGTTGTGCGTGTCGAGTGAGTGCTATGTTAAAACAGGGTATGTTTGAAGTTAAAGCAGGCTGCCTCCCTCTAAGATGTGCGGCGTGTTTACTCTGGGAGAGGCCCTCCACTCTTATCTCCGCTGTTAAGATAAACAGAGAGAGAGAGAGAGAGATAGAAGATAGAAATAGAAACAACATGCAGAAATCTGAGAAGTGCATGACTTTTCTTTCAGACAAGATGGCCAAGGACATTTAAAAAGTATGGAAAATAAATACAGAGGAAAAGAAGTCAAGGAATGAAGAAAAACAGTACCTTTGGAACACTTCAGAACAAAGGTAGCAGCGTAGACATCCACAAAATCCCAGATCCAGACATTTCAATTCAGGACACAACTCTCAATGAATCCCTCTTTTTTTCTACTCGATGCCATGTCTATTTATGAGGACAGACATTTCTATGAAAGCCATGATAAAACCTAGTCGGCTCCAGTCACAATCAAGTCTACGATAGTGCACAACCAAACAGACTTAGTCTCAGATAAGCATTCAGTAGAATCCTCAACACTTCCATTTACCGGTAGATTAGAGGGCAGAGAGAATGGACACTACGATGTTTGAAGATGTTTGCAATTACATCGTCAAAAATCGTATTAACGGAAAAAAAGCACCAAATCAGTTAGTAAATTGCGAGTTTAAATTGACCCCTGGTAAGCATGTGTGATACTGATTTATGCATTAGCCGCGTACCCACCAGGATTTTTTAGTCCCGGTACTTTTTTTTTTTTGCTCCGCCCACGCGTTCGCTCCCAGTCGTCTCGAACGCACCACAAGGAAGTCCAAGACTCTTATCAACAGAGCATGGACGAGCTACGAGCGGCTCAGAAAAGCACCTCCTCTGCTGGAGGACGTTCTGAGCCGGTCGAAAGAGTTCCGAGGGGCGGATCCGGGGCGGATCCTGGGCGGATCCTCTCTCCAAACCACACCCACAAAGGTTCCTATCGGGAAAAGTACCCCTGGTGGGTACGCGCCTATAGATGCATGTTTACTCACGCATGCTCTCAGCGGCTGATTTGATCTCATTGTGACAAAATAATGGTACGTTGTCTTTTAAACGGCGAGTACAAACGTACAAACAGAGACTGTCTGTAACATAGCTACTGTTAAAAAAAAAGCAGTGGATTTAAGTGGAGGTGGCAACAGGTTGACTGTCACTGTCACTTTAGACAAAATAATAGTCTGTTGCAGAATCAGGGTAATGGTGGAGGACTCAGAGGAAATGAACAATGCTGTCAGTTTATTTGCCATCAACAAACCGGCACTCTCACATGTGGACTTTCACGGCACTCCACTTGCCAGAAGCACTGTGTTTGAAGAGATATTTAGGGCGAAAGCAGTTCCTCTAAAAGCATCGTTAGATAAGAGGGGAGCTCCTAACCTAAACTTCAGACTCCCGTTGTCACTGGCAGTCTCCAATGTAAACCACCACATCCCTAAATATGGTTAACGTCGCTCATCATAATATAACAGTGGATGGTAATAGTTATTCCATAAGTAGGCTTGCATTGTGAAGTTTTAGTCCACTTCTTTTTATTGAAATCACGCTGGAACGTGACGTCATTGTTCAGAGACTGGTGGAGGAATAATGTGTTGGTAGTCACAACAACCTAAAGAAAAGCAAGGGCGTCTTCCGGAAGCTATAAGAGCATCACATACATCTGACTAGCATTTTAACTATGTTAACATTTTCAGACTATTGTATGGAAATGTGTTACCAGATCGTTCACACAAAAACGTAAATATAGCTATATCTTCAAACACATGTAAATGTGTGTGAAGTGTGCACAGTATATATGTAGGTTTTTTTGTCAATGGTGTGAGTGTGCTCCCAGTCACACGTGCGAGGAAGGCAGAGCATTCAGAGCCTGACTGAAATAGCTTCTGTACAAGAGCTTCCATGGGCACTTGACAAGAACAGAAATTGCCAATTCTTCCCTTCGCTCATTCCTTTGTTCACTCATTTTCCACAGCAGTTTGTGTCTTATTCATTACAATCACTTGTTCCCAGCACATGTTCAAATTGTGCAGAATGTTTTTTTCCCTTTCTGTCCCTCCCTGACTCCGACTGCAAGAGAACCCTAATCAGGAAAAATTGTCACTAATCATTCCACTGAGTGAGAGAAAAAAAACCATGGGGGTCTGTGGGGGTGGGGGGACTGGCAGAACGTGTGGAAGATGCAGGAGCGAAGCAAGACACACACACACTCCACCAGCATGGGAAGGGTGTGCAGAGCGAGAGAGAGAGAGAGAGAGAGAGAGAGAGAGAGAGAGAGAGAGAGAGAGAGAGAGAGAGAGAGAGAGAGAAGCAGAGATAAAGAGAGTGACAGCGAAACATGGATTAGAGACGGGCATTACACAGCCAGGGAAGGCACGCAGAGCGGAACCTACTGGAGTGTCCGTTCGGGCCCTAGATCAGTGTGCCAGGCGGTCCGGTCGACAGGCCCTCTGCTCGGGCTGCGGAGAGACACAGATGAGGAGGGAATGGGGCTTCAGTCAACAGAGCGCTCCTTTATTCATTCACAGACTGCCTCCCATTGGACAGAATAAAAAATGCATGCATTTCTGAACAGATAATAACCCAGTGTAGTAGGATGTCTTGCATTTTTATCATATTAATACAAGTCATTATTTTGAACAAATCAATGGCTGAAAATACGGTGGAAAGACAAATAGAACTGCCGTATACTGTTATAAAGTTCACTCTACTTTACGACGATCACTACTCAGTCACCACAGGATAAGAAAAAAGGGAAAATTAAGTAAATACAGACTGAAACAGGCGGGCTAATTATACATTTAAGTCCAATACAGTCTGATGCTTTCTATGTGAATTGGTCTATCAGGTAACATAGGCAGGGATGCTTGTTTTGGTCGTTCAGTGGTGGGATCGCTTGAGTCGAAATTTCGTGAGTACCAAAAGCGTCAGCCAATCAGAACGCTCTGTGAACCCGGGCTACCAGAGAGATAGCCAAACACTGATTTGGCCTTCAGCTAACTGGAAGCTCAGCAACAGATTTGAATTTACCTTCCTGAGCCCTGTAGTCATTTGCCACAACATGCTGTTGTATTGTTTGTGTGTGTGTCTGCGTGTACACACACAAGACACACACACATACTCGTTGTTAATCACTGTGCAAGGCTGCGGACCACTCCACTCACTCATCTTGTGATGCTAGGGAGGGTGCGTGTGCCAATTTCCATCAGAGGAGATAACATTAGCTTGCGCGGCACCGCTACGTGATCAGATTGGGTGTATTTACTGTATCAGAACCCTGAGAGACGGAGCTAACAGCAGCTCCACCTGCTCACTGCCAGGACCCTGGCTACACGGTTGAACCCCAGTAAACAGAGACAGGTTCAAGCACTCAGTGGTTTGGTATATATGCGTCAATTGTTTTTAATTAAACAAAGATTGATATTTAAAAGAGCTTTGATGATTGTAGCGGGTTGTTTTGGCCCAGTGTGTTGATACTGGATCTCAAATTGAGGTGAGGTCATGTTGGTGAGTCTGTACTTAAAAACAATTATACCGGGTAATATATACCTGTAAAAAAACAACTTTGACCTACATGAAGGAAAAAATACAACAATCGTAAAGAAAATGACATCACAAAAGCTGATCTCTGCCATTTATGTTTGCGTTCATTTATTAAAAATGTTTTGTCTTGTGGGTTGATTTAAATAGGAAGAATATGAGAGTATTAATAGCAGCCCCCTCCACAGCTGGTGGGCCAAACAAAGCTCTGGAGTGCTGCGCACGACGGGGACACGTCATGAGCCACTCCTGAATTAACCTCGCTAATAAGGACAGACGAACTCCCACAGCAGCAGAATCTGGATTTTAGGGTCCCCGTTGTAATGTTTTTATTAACTTTGAATTCAAGGCAAGATGTAGTAAAAATGCAGGGAACAAGTTACCGTACACCTTTGGTCATTTCACAATGACCAATTTTGACAATGTTTGCGTTGCCTTCCACTGCAGACTGGGACAGATCTGAGGGGCTGTCTGTATGTGGAGCGGCACTGGGCTCTGGGTTCAGCCTGGGTCGCTGCTTCCAGGCCAGAGGGCAGCCATTTTGTTTGTATGATTAGTGTAAGGCTAAAGATGTTGACATGCCCAATAGCATTCTGGCACAGAACATGGGATAAATAAATAAAAGCTCAAAACACAGAGTGGGAAGAATAAAGATAGGGAAAATGGAGATAAACAAGAAAAATCCATAGAGAGCACTTCAGGAAATATTTATGGTGAGCTTATGAGTGGAGGAGCATAAGCCTTCCCTCAGACTTTTCCCTTATTAAATGGTAACTTTTAACGCAGTATAAGTGGAGGCAGTCGGAAATTATATCAAACATATAATAAGTGTACCGTATTCCTTAATACGATTATTACATTTA
>OMLJ01051466.1:0-12146 GCA_900302595.1 Gadiculus argenteus | reverse complement strand
CTTTAAAAAACGAGCAGATAACGGCACTGAAGTCGTTCGTTTTAAAGAGAGATGTTGTAGGGGTTTTGCCGACCGGATATGGTAAAAGTGTAATTTATCAGTTAGCTCCGCTGGTTGCGAAACGCATGGGAATCAGTGAAAACCCAATGGTCGTCATTGTCTCGCCACTAATTGCACTGATGGGAGACCAGCTAAAGGGGGCAACCAAATTTGGACTCTCAGCCCGGCAGCTTGGTAAAGGCGACCGGGATGAGATTCGAAGCGGCAGGTGCCAGTTACTTTACGGGAGTCCATTCCTTTGTCGCTGATTGGTTCTAGCGATAGCCTACTGCGCAGGGGGAATTTGACAGACAGCCCTTTGTCCCACCCCTGCCAGTGAAAATCATCATGGAGCGGCGCCAGACTCGTAAACGAAGTGTGAGGCTGGTGCGACCAGGGTACGTATTGTGTACATTATCGATTTTCCCAGTGTTTTACAGTACAAGTATTGCACATGACACCAGACACACGTTCATTTCTTAAAATAATTTATTAACTTAAAATATAATGTTAACATTTAAAACAGTTTGTGTAAAAATTTGGAAGCAGTTGATCATGCAAAGAAATAGTAAGCAATGTAAAATGAAGACATTGTTTACTTTACAAGGTCAGAAAACATCCCCGTATAGAAACCCCCAGCCTAACTGGTGGTGCAAAAAGAACACATAAAACGATAATGATGTACAGAACAGTATTCATCACACTGATGTAAGGCGGATGCTAAATGGAGACCTTTACGGAATTGTCAAAATAACCAGATACTTTGTAACAAAAATAGCAAATGAACCAACATATTTGGCTCATAATCTACAAGAGAGAAAGCGCCCTCTTCCAGGTTCAATGACAACAGTTCAATATTATGAAGACGAAATCATGAATCACTTAAAGTACACGTTTTAAAACACAAAGTAAGTTCAGGGACGGCAAGATGACTTTGAAAACAACAACAAGCCTTTATAACAGAGGTGCTCTGGTTG
The DNA here is from genome assembly GCA_900302595.1 of Gadiculus argenteus. Taxonomy (NCBI): domain Eukaryota; kingdom Metazoa; phylum Chordata; class Actinopteri; order Gadiformes; family Gadidae; genus Gadiculus; species Gadiculus argenteus. The sequence goes on along the minus strand of OMLJ01051466.1, from coordinate 11,130 downwards.
GGGGGGAAAACAGGTGTAGCTCATTAAGTTAATTAGGGGTCTGTTGGCATGCCAGTGCCCTTCATTAACATAACATCAGGAGATACACCTGTGTTCACCTCTCCTATCACCCCTCTGCGCTAAAGGCCTATTATCTAGGCATGTGGTAACTAAAGACTGAGGTAGATACTTAGCAACACAAATAATTCAACATTTCATCACACACGCACACGGTTAGTTGGAGAAATGCTTTGTGAAATGACACCTGGCAAATCAGTCAATAACAGAATCATCAGACTCCTCACTGATCTACCGCGGAGGCATGCTCAGAAACCAATAACCCACGTTGAGCTTATTTCAAACAAATCGCAGGGTAACGATGCTAGAATCACAGCATCACACTATTTTTTTTCAATGGATATAGATTGATATATATTATTAACTACCATATGGGACTAGTTTATTTTGAAATGCCCTGTTTCGAAATAAATCAATTACAGAGGGTGGTGAAGCCAGCCATGAAGACAACGTTGCTATTTAAGATAGTTCACTGATTGCCGTCATTCCTGTATGTAGCAGAATTAAGACACAAAAGGACAAATGCCAATACCACATATATTCCAAATAAATGCTATGCATGAGCTCAATTTTTCCCCTGCAGTATACAATTCCAACGTGCTTGTTTAGATCAAATATTCAGAACATCTCTGCAAGTTTTTGTTCAACATAATTTAATGTATAGCATATTGGGTGCATAAACAATAACTTCCAGCAGGGGGCTCTTTCGCATCACAGAATATGTCTGCAGCGGTAGTATTTTTTTTATGCCGAATTGACAGCCTTACCCTCGCATGCACTTTTTTTTTTTACACAATGTTTAAAAGCAAAGAAGCATAGCCTACGTTATTTGTGTATAAGTACAATACAATTAAAATTGTCTTAAATCGTGTGTTCTCAGTAAGAAATTCCCTATAAATTAAAGGTTTTCAAGAAACCTTTCAATATTAATCACGGCAGAGAGGAAATCCCACAGATAAATAAATAAAGAAAAGGTCAAAAATCGAAACCTGAAAACACAATGGTAAAGCTAATCTAAAATGCTTTAAGGGCTCATATCTGAACATAAATTGATGTTCTGGTCTATTTAACCCCTTCAAACAATTTTCTGAACTGAATTGACAGCAGGGAAACAAGAAGCAGGCATCTCAAGTTCATGGAAATCACGATAGACTTTGCAAACTGTTCTCTTACTATTTCCCAGAGTTTGAAAACAAATGTGATTACCAGTGTACTACTATTCTTAGGAAAAGTATGTTGTAACTTTGAATTTCTACAGCACACAATAGCGCCCCTCCACTCTCACATACACTCACTCTGGATTGGCTGTCAGATGTGAATGTGAAGCGTAAATAAAACATTTTAAAATCCAGTCTGGAGACAACACACGTTCACATTTAACTCGAGTTCAACAAGTGGAAAACCGGGCGTCAGTGCCTGATGTACTGGGAGCAGTGATATCAATAAATAAAACAGCCACTGTTCAAGTAGATTTGAGAAGACTAAAGAATAAACTGCCGAGGTGGATCCCAGCAGTACCGTACCGAGTGCAGTAAGTAATGTGGTATTGGGAGGAACATCGAGAGGAATAGACACATACTACAAACAGTGGAGGAATTACAGCAAAACACAATGTAAACAACAGTCAGTGTATGTCAGCTTATGAAATAACCTCATACGTTATCTACACAGGATAACAACCAAAGAAGCTTAAATGTATCATTACAAAGACGACTTGCTTTTGCAATTATATCTTCAGGTCCCATTATTCGGCCCATGAAGCAGGAGATTTAAAGGAACACTTATTCCACTGCCCGAGGCTTATTCAGAGACGGGCTCACAAGCGTGTGAGAGTGATATTCCATCACTTCTATAGCACGCACTCTGCGCTTCACACGTTACATTCTGCTCATGATCAACGCTTTGCACTGGCACAACTGCAGCTGTTGTTGTTGTCGTTGTTGTTGCCGTGGAGCTGTGTGGATGTATAGCAACGGTTACACAGTGATGTTATTTAGATGTTGCAGCTGAAGGGCATTAGATCTCTCAGGTCCCAAACGATTCTTTCTGGCAGTTTTTGAAAGAGGAAAAATAAATTGTCACCCAAGCTCTATTAATATTATAATGGGTATCCATGTGACATTAAACTTATTGTTATTGTCTACCACCTAAAATAGCTACTTACTCTCCTATCGTAATGATATCCTGCACTTTGGTTTGCATATAGATTCTTACAAATGTTTCACACCTACACATTAAAAAATATGAACACGTTAAACTCACTCTCGCCGGCTCGTTTATGCTAACACACCAGGAGATAGGACATGCACAGAGAACAGAAACACATAAACACACACACACACACACACACACATGTATACACACATACACATATGTGACACACACATAAACACAGTAGATTTGATTGATGGACAGATGGATGCATAGCAATGCCAGAAGAAAACATGGTGGAGAGAACTCGACAACGAAACGTGTTTCACGGGTGTTGACAGACACGGAGATAATCGACATGGAATGCATTATAGATCGCAGCAGAGGTTGTGAAAATAAAAAATTTAAACATAAAAAAATACAGCATATCAAAAGAAAAATCTGAAATATTTTCTATTGCTGTAAGGGTAAACGCACACACACACACACGCACACACAATAAACAAAAAATAATAATTAAAATTGCAACCGCCGTCGGCCGCGGTGAAATGTCTTTATGAGAGTGTGTCTCCGCCACCCATATGGGGGCTTCCCTCTTCCGGTCTTTCTTCTCAGACCGGACTCGGGATCCGGTCTTCGGGCAGGCCTAGCCGTTACGCCGGCTTCTGGAGGCCAGAGGGACGCAGTCACCGGGTTCACACCTCCCAGGGGGGCCGTGAGGCCCGGGGGTGCCAGGCAGGCCTGGAGAGGAGACCCCCGCTGGGCCTGGGATGACAGGATTAGAGAGGACACATTACATACTAAGTGATTCTTTTGTAGGGAGAAATATGATTTTTGGGATCAAACTCCCCTGTGCTTGAATAGGTAGCTTGCTGATTTAACGCATTGAGCCTACCATCGGGGTACTGGGGAAAGTGCTTTTAAATAAAGTAGTTCCACTTTCCAATATAGTCTGCGTTATTACGTTTTATTTATAATGGTGAACTCAGACACCCTTGCACAGCTGCGCAACCAACATAGTTGAGTTCAGTGAATCCAGATTTTAAAAGGTTTCTCTCAAGTCAGCAGCTAGAGGAATGCTAACGGACCACCGATGATTCAGGTGTGGCTGTGGACAAGGGGAATCAAACCCAGTACCTTTCGGGCACTTAGTCACGGCCTGCCTTTGTGTTGCGTTGTGATAACTCAATGTAATCCATCTCAGTGTGCTTACCTGGTGCGCCTGTAGGTCCCTGTTCTCCTGGTAGACCCAACCCCAGCTGACCCCGCTCCCCCTTCTGACCTCTGTAACCTGGGGAAACAAAAGACCAACTCTGATTGGTCCGGGAGTAAAACTTGTTTCGATGGCACGGAAGAAGAAGAAGATAAAGTAGAAGAGGGAGATTTTGTCAGTAGGATTAGTACAAATGCCAGTGTTTTTCCATTGAAGTCCCGTGTAAAGGTGAGCGTGACCTTTCCCCTAAAAATAACAATCTTGTGCTCCGTCTAGGCAGCGCAAATAGATTATTTTCTCCCTGCTTTGGTCCGATGTGAAGATCCAATCCCGCTCTGTCGTCACTGCTCAGATGAGAGCGGCCCCAACAGCGAAGGCAAGCTGGAAATAGGCCACTATGAATTCCCAGTTCTCGGCCGCCTGTCCTTTGAATAATAAAAAGCTTGCTGACATGCCGTCAAAAAAGAAAACACATCATCAAACAAAGTCATCTGCCTTTGTCTTCTGCGAGTGAAAGGCAGCATGCGTGGGCATGGGCGAGGCTGTCAACACTGGGCTTTGAACATTTCCCCAACACAACAAATCCGACGAACCGTGTCAAGTAGAGGTCAGACATAAGGGTTCAGCGAAGGAGACTCAGGGAATGAGACGAGGCAGGACGAGAATAACTCCTGCAGATAAGTATGTAAATAACTACACAAGGAATGACTATATATTTAAATGCAATGTGTACGTGTTGAAATGAAAGTGCAAGTCATCTGTATCAGAGATCCTCACAACCAGAAACGCTACACATTCCCCCCCGTTTGCTATTTTTGTTGTGTGTCGTCACCGGGGCTCCTGCCTACTGTTGGGCCCCTGACAAGTCGCTTGACGCCCAGGCATTGGCACTCTTGAAGTAACATCACCCCGAAAATAAACGTGGTGCTGAAGAGACCAAATCAGGCACATGCTCGTCATGTAGAAAAGACATGTCGTCCACGGGGGTGGCAAGCACACACTGATGCACGGGCTCTGAAACCAAGCGACTTGCATAGTACACACACACACACACACACACACACACACACACACACAAACACGAGCTGTATCGTCACTACATGCAAAGTCATACCAAAGAAAGGAAGCACAGTACACTATCACAGTTCACATTGGCAGCAGCAAACCCATTCATGAGTCAGAGACTCTAGACCAGCTGACTTGAGGGATGGAGTGAATCAGAAAAGTGTGACAAGTGTCAAACCTTGCACAACAACCCCCCCCCCCCCCGCCTCAAGTGGATGAATTTCTTCAGCACTCACAGGAAAATCAAAGAAAAGAGAAATGCGCTGCCTTAGCAGGGGGGAGAGAGCGAGAGAAAGAGAGGGAGAGGCTGTTCACACATTGGCCGCAATAATGAGACTTCTCTCAGAACTCACAAGGCCCCCGTCCGTTTCATCATCGGCTGAGGTGACGTTCTGTGGCGGGCAGGAAAAGGAAATACAGGATATCTTACACGGAAACAAGCCATCAGGGCCGCCGGAGATTGGTGCACTCACTGAGAAATGGAAAAATGCCACAGCGTGTCTTTACAGGGTGTGTACACACTCTCTCTCTCTCTCTCTCTCTCTCTCTCTCTCTCTCTCTCTCTCTCTCTCTCTCTCTCTCTCGAAAGTGAATTGCAGCCAGCGTTTCTGCCGGCACCGTTCCTGCGCTTGCAGAGTACAATGATGAACTATATAGCGTCGGCGAAGCCACAAAAAGCTTCCTAGCTAGCCGGTGGAGGGCACGGCAGTCGGGGTGGAGGTGGATGTTGTAAACCACCGTGGCGGTATAGCGGCTCTTCATTGGTGGGGCTGTCTGGCAAATCAAAAGGCAAACTAAAGCACGAAGCGCCAGCAGCTGGGGGGGTGATATTTATCGGCACATGGGAGAGAATGGGCTCAATAAAGAATATCCAGCCGGTCGTGATTCTTGGTGTGTAATAAAGCATTTTCAGAACAAAGTGTTAACAAAAATAGGTTTAACTCAAGCTCAGAGTAACAGTGGATAGAAAACAAACTTAAGTATAAAGTTTAAACACAACAAACCAATAAATAATGTACATAAACAAATGATATATATATTCGTCACAGACTAGTAACAGAGTCCCTTTCGAAGACAATTAAACATCTTAAGACTCATTAGGATTATTAAATCTACAATGTATTTCAAACTATTCAAACATAATGGGTAAATAAAAAACTAAATGATTAAAGCTTATTCTAACAGGTAGGAAAAAATGTGATAATATAATCCAACTGAAATGGAGACAAAGACAAAAACAAAAGCAAAAGAGTGGAGGAAAAAAGTGAATCACAGAGGGGACATTTTTCACCATAAACTAGTCATTTTGGCATATTGGAGAAAGTCAAATTGAATATTCTCGAGGAACGTGGTCTCCAGTGGAGGATGACGGCAAATAATGAGGAAATATTACCCCAAAACTTTCACACGGAGGAGTCGACAAAGAGAGGTAAAAAATTGTCTGGCTCCAGCACAGAAATCACCCTTCCCTTTGACGTTGCATTAGTATTTGTTTGGAAAGATGCATTTAGAATCACCCATTAATGATTTAGTCATAATATTTTAGTCGTTTTTCAGTTTTGTTTTTGTTAAAAAAAAAATACTAAAACCATAACTAAGGTGTAAGAATGTGCAACCAGAATCAACATTGACGCCAATATTTATATTCACCGTGGCTTCCACCAACTGCTGACTGTGAGCAAAAAAAATTGCTCACAATTGTTAAAATGTTAAAAGTTCAATAAGTGAGGTAGATACAATTCACAGAGCCAGGTCAATCTGCTTAGTTTGCTTCTTTCTTTAGTTGTTTTTTTTTGTTTTTTTTAATGCACTTCAACACACAAACACGCTCTAACATCGCCTGTAGAGTTGCTGCTCGGCACACAACACAACAGTCAGAGGAAGGAACAAAAGAAAAGTAGAAAGACAGACAGAAAGGAAGTAAGACATACAGCTTTGGCGGGTAAAAACCATTACAGATGGCAAACACACAGCAGAACGTGAGATGGTTGTACTGAGGTAAGGTGAACAATGTCCACCCTCTTGTTCTGACTATCTTCCTTTTGTTCCTAAAGCTGCTTTCTGCACCGCTGCAGCTGTTCCTTTCTGTCCACAACCGATATCACTTCTTAGCCAAATTCTTCCTTCCTTTGTCTTCGTGTTTTCCCAGCGAGAGCCGGCGCGCATCACACTCCTGGGCCCTTCCTCTGCAGCCCGGCCCCTCAGTGTGCCTTGATATATAGGTCTAGCAAGAGAGAGATAGCCATAAATCCCTATAACAGGGCCTCAGCCCCCCCGATCTCATGCCCCAATCTACCGCACCACATCCCCGTTCTTTTCATTAGAAGAAGGAGAAGATAAAAAAGAAGGGAGTGTATTTTCACAGGCAGGTTACAGGTTTGTTACTCAAGACACTGCTACTCAAGGCAAACTGGTATGTGTATTTAAAGCACCCTTGAGCACACCCCTCGATATGTACGGCAGACATACTGTACACCGCATGCGTTAAACACACTTTCACTGTCATCGTCTCGAGGGTCTATCCCTCGTTACGGTTTCCTGTGTAGCTTTTTAAACAATCAATGGTCGAAGAACGTTATGGTCTGGATTCAGACTTTTAGAGAGGGTAGTCGAGTCCAGAAACGGGAGGGAGTCAGGTTAATTTGTTCACAATTGTAATGACATTTTATCCAACAAAATTGGCCCCTACCTTGAGGGCCAGGGGGTCCTGGTTCTCCTGAAGGGCCCGGGGTTCCATCCTTGCCTGAGGGCCCGGGGGGTCCCTGCGTTACGTGGGACGCCAGCAGGCCGGCTGGGGTCTTTTGCAGGGCGGTATAGCTGGATAATTTTTCTATTAGAAAGAATCATTACATTCATATTGAGAACACGTTCGGTAGGGGGCTGAGTGCATAACGCTGGGCACACACCACAGGATCATTTCATTGGTTTTTTTGCCCGTATTCTTCCTTCTGACTCCCCCGGTTTCTGAATGGTTTGAACGATTTCGGGGCAGGTCTTCCTGTGGTGCAATTGCCACCCACAGAAGAACATTCACATTGCGTGTATGACGATCCATAAATATGCTGCACATGATCCACAAATAACAAAGTTGAACTGATAAGCTGATATCCTGACTTCATTGCTGAACCCCTGTCAACGGCGAAATCTGCAGAAAGTGTTGCCTTAGCTAAGTTTAAAAAAAAAAGAATAGAATCACCTTTAAATAGGATGTTGAAGTAATTGGTTAAATATTACAAATAGTACACAATTAAGTTTGACGTACAGCTGCTTTTTTCAATGTCATGTACATTGTTCCGTAAGATATTTCGCTTTCCTAGCAGATCATAGACCATTTCATATCAGAAATCATAATAGAAACTGTCAAAATGATGAACTATGTGAAGCTTTTGAAGATGGATGAAACTATTAAAGATGGAGGGAAACATACATACTTGTCTTAAATCTTATCTAGTATACTAGTACTTTACATCTGTTTACATTTGATATTCTGTGTGCTCCAGCTGTGATTTCCAGCAGCATGAGAACATGTCCATTGTCTAATACCGATAACACTGCTATACCGTTAATGGCATAGATGGATAGCCGATAGTTATTTACGGTTATATTTTTCATGCAACTACATTATTTATGTGCTATATAGAAGGAGCCATCCGTATATGTATAAGTCACAGCCTAGATCACAGTTAACCTGCGCCCTACAGAAAACATTTAAGCCTTTCCTTTACTAATTTTGGCTTAACTGGTATCTAGAGTGGCTACCTGGAACGAGAAAGGGAGATACCTTTAGATGCAAGGAGAATTGATACAGCCTTTCAAATGAACAGTAATATACTAAAGAAGACTGTGTCATTCATGATATTATTAGGATTACTTTCCACCACGCTATAAATGAATCCGGTTGTGTGATTTGAGTTTACAATGGAAAATAGAATGTATAAGACAATCAGTCACATTTATTATAGAGTATAAAACTTTATTGAAAAATCAACTTAAACATAATGAGTAACAAAAAACAAAGATGGAAATGATTGGCATCACTGATGACTGTTGGTACGATATAACACTGCCAGCGTGTATAGGAGACGAAGGACGGAAGAGGTCCTGCAAGGGGCGAGTAGATTGTGCCTCTATAAAACAGAAAGGTTTATGAGTGACAATAATTGGTATTCTCAATATTTCTTAATTCAGGTTACTCTATAGGAAATGGTGCTATGGTGAGCAACTGTATGGTATTACTATTGATCAAAATTCACAATTATGTGTTTATCCAAAACCGACTAATATGGTTGTATATATTATATCCATATTAACTTCCCATTACCTAATTCTTCCTTCTGACATCCTTTGTTGGCTTGGTGGGGGTCATTAAGCCTACAGAACCTGGCTTCAGCATCTATAAGGTCATACAACAGTGCTGAGGTCAATGCCAAAATAGGATCAAATGATATGTACCAAATATACAACTGTATGAGATTTAGCACAGTTTTTGGCTAATGTCGTATGCTTATGGCTAGTATTGTCTTTGATCAAAACTATACAGAATTAAAACATAACATGAAAAACTCAAACTTAATCAAGAATGCAAACTACTTAAATGTATCACTGAAATCACTGTATCTAGGTCACTGTATCACCTGAAATGTGTTAGTGAATTGAATAATGAATTTTACTCACCTTCGTAATTGAAGATAAAGCTGGACACGCAAATTTTAAAGCTCTTCTCTCATTAAGAGTTCGGAGCTTATCAATAAGATGTGAGTAAAACTGGCTAATCCGATGCCGAAAAATACAAATGTATTATTAATATTCCAAAAATGGCTAACGAATGAGAAAGTAAACAAAGCTGAACAAGCGCCGAGAGAATGGTTTACTTTTAAACGGATTAGATAAATGCGACGGGTTTGAAATTTATTAACATATATATATATATATATATATATAAATGAAGAAGTGAGAGGCTACGACCCCGGACGTAAATGACTGTACGCAAATACGTCAAGCTAAATTGAGCAAGTGGAGAATTATGTCATATTTGATAAATGTTACATCATTTAAATACATTTGTGGATCGTGGTACACACAATGTGAATCGACTGCTGTTTGTTATGCATATTCTAGTTGTTTATAAACTTTGCATCCACGTTTCACAGATCAGCAGTGGGACGCATTGGACCGAAATCCAGAAATTAAATTATGCAACTCACAAGAGCTACGAGATCTGACAATTTGGGAAGTAAGTGTGGAAATCATTTTAAAAGACACAACTAAAAAATCTGCATTTGTGGATCGTGAAATATTTGTGTGAAAATTATTTTACAAAACACAAGTTCGAGATGTGTGTTTGTAAAATATTAGTGTGGATATAATTTTACAAAGCACAAGAACTAAATATTTTTTGATCGCGGTGAACGCAATGTGAATTTTCTTCTGTGGGTTAAAAATAATAAAGTCCAACCAAAACTACCACATACTAAACAATCAAACAGTAAAATTCATTGTCATCTTCAATTAACATTGAGACTTTGTTTGTTAGTACAGTGTGATCATATCAATACTAGAACACAATCTGGGAAAAAGTTGGAACCTCTACCTTCAAACACCCGCAACACTTCATTTCGGATAAACATTTTAATTTCCTCCATGGAGCTGGCATCGTTCTGTGTGGGAGAGGCGACACAAACATATCTTTACCAATATGAGGAGACAGCTGTTATTAGTGATTTATTCATGGTGAAACAGCAGCACAGTAGCTGCAGATAAGACAATAGCTATGGCATGGAAATTGATTTAGCTTCTGCCATGTGTTGTGCCATGTGTAGCACGCACAAGCACAGATTCTCTCCATCTTGTGTGGGGAACATAAAGCTTCAAGTCAGAAATAATGAATGACTTTCATGATGTTGAAAGGATTTGATTTTTGTTGGGTAAAAAAGAAAAGTAATTAAGAAAATAGGGATTAAAGAGAGTGACAACGTACCAGACTTAAAAAAATAAGGTGAAAACTTCTAATCTGGTATTAACATTCATTCTTTCTTGTATGATCTCGCTTATGAACTCTCCATTTCATTAAACAAGTCATAGATATATATTTAGTCAAATCCAACTAGTGGGCTATCACCAATGCTGCAGTCAATTGGCTGAGCTACTAGTAGGCTATAAGTCATAGCCTACTAGTAGCGAAATCGCAGGCATTGTAAACAAAAACAATGACGGCTGCTTCACGTTTTGATGACGTTTCTGGAGAGTTTTTAAGCTCATTATTAGATAAATCAGTTGTATTTACTGCCCTACTAATTGTATTTTACTAAAACAATTATCCCTCTCGTCCTCATAGGCTATGACTCCATAGCCCATTCGACTTCGAGGGATAATTGTTAAATAGCCATTTTGAAATAGACAAGATATATCTTTACACCTCATAAATCGTTTGACTGTAATTAATTTACATTTCTCTCTGCGTCACTGTCTCTCTCTAAATTCTCCTGTTACATAAACCCCTGTACGATTGTGTAAATGTCTTTGACACACAGAGGGGGTATATTAATATTCCACAGTGTGCTCCCATTCCTCCCACACCTTGTTCCATTTTTCCCCTTTGATTCCCCCCTCCTCCCTATCTCTGTCTCTCTTTGCCTGTCCTCCTC
>OMLJ01051464.1:0-12197 GCA_900302595.1 Gadiculus argenteus | reverse complement strand
TATATATATATTTACAGTATACATATATACAGTATATATATACTGTTAGTACTATTACTATACACAGATAGTACTAGTACTATTACTAGTACTATTACTAGTACAGTGTAGGGAACACACACACACACACACACACACACACACACACACACACACACACACACACACACACACACACTCCTATTTTTCAAGATTGCTGCATGTTCAATGAATATCCTAATATGGCGTCTGCCCCACAGGTGGTGTGTTTGGTTTGGTCAGCCAATCCAAGGCACGTGCACAGACTCAAACACAAACCGGTGCACGCATGCAGTTACGCCAGATTAAGTGCATGGCTGAATTGCCTTTGTAGCTTGATGGATATAGTATGACAGTGCTGCTGCCAGAGATATGCAATTCCACTGAAGCCTTCCAGTCTGCTGGTCCAGTCTGTACCGTGTTATGGAGAGGATTGGACACCTGTCATGCAGCCAACAGACCAGAATCTTCAGAGTGCTGAGCACCGGCTCACTTAGAAATTATCAGATCTACGATTGGGAGAACTGCCAAATGGTTGTAGCCGCTCGTTTCTAGCTGTGTCGCAGCCGCCGGAGTGTTGCGAAGGTTCTCTATGTGAGACCACACCACTACTATGTGAGATGTAATTCACACTAGGTCTGCTCATAACATGCCTATCCGGCATGCATCTGGCTGAGGTAGAGCAGTTACCCAGATCGGCGGGTGAGAACAGCTACACTGATTGCTACCGTGCTGCCCAAGGCCGCCTTAACGCACAGGCTTACCTGGGCTTACCTGGGCTGAAGCCCCAGGGCCTACGACGATCAGGGGGCTTATCGTGAGCTGCCGGTAAGGGTGGAGATTTGGTCTCCACAGGATCTGTTGCTCCACAGCATAAGAAGAACCACAAAGTATGTACAAATAATGACTACAATTAAATGTAATTGCAGAATGTAAATTAAACAGAACAACATTTGTTCTAGTGTAATCAAATCTAATAATGTACCTGCTACCTGGAGAACAGGGGGCTCTTTTCTATGTTGTGCTCTCCCAAAGTAATATTGTCTTTCCAAAATAACCCCAGGTACCGTATATTTTGTTGTGGTGGTGCGCTGTATTGTAAATTATTCCTCTGTTGCTATGTGGCAAATAAAGCTAAACGAAAGTGCATCATACCCGACAGATGAACCGACTCTTCCAAGCAGCTCTCAGACTAGAAAGACCACTTATAAAGCCTCTCTCTTCTCCTCCATTATCTCTCACTCTCTCCCTATCTCTGTGACGCATGTGGTGGGTGTGACATAACCATCTCCTGTAGATCTTCAGGTTATTACAAGGACATCTGTACAGACTCTTCACGGTAAAGACTGTGGTCACCTGACAGGCCAGAGCATGAATTCAGGACCTTCTGGGAGAGGGAAAAAATGGTTAGTTTACTTTAATTGTAATTTTATACAGTTGATACAGTTTACTTTTTAAACTGTATGATATTTATTGGATAGTATCTAATTCTTCACTACATGTATGTTTCCCATTTCAATAATGCCCTTCAAATTTAATTTAGGGAGAGGGATAATAGAGAGAGTCAGCAATACAGAGAGAGAAAGAGTGTCAGTTAGTGAGAATAGAGAGAGAGACCCGAGAATTAAAGAGAGATATCGAGCATTTGGAGATATCGAGCATACAGAAAGAGGGACAGAGAGAGAGGGACAGAGAGAGAGAGAGAGAGAGAGAGAGAGAGAGAGAAAGAGAGAAGAGAAGGTGACGCATACATATATATTTCATACATTAGTCGGGTCTGTTGTGTCCAATTCTTCTGCTTGCTCTCTGCAGTGAAAAGAACTTAAATGTCAGGAAGAAAAGGAGAGTCAGGAGTTCCTTCCCCTCTGACCTTCCCTCCGTCTATTATTCATGTGTTCCCTCTTTAACCAGGGCAATTATGGGGGGTGTTCGCAAATGTGTACTTTCAGTAACATACATTCACTGAGAGCTGTGGCTGCACACAGAAATTACCTGTAACTGGACATAGACACACAACAGAGAAGGGGAAGGGTGATGGTGGTGGTGGTGGTGGTGGTGGTGGGACTTGGACACAGACAGTAATGTTCTGATTGATATTCTGGGGCACTGTTGATGTCATTCTCAGAGCTCTGCTGTGAAAACAGCAACTCAGTCAACAATCAGTCTTGTTTTAAGTGTGTGTGCATGTGCGTGCGTGTGTGCGTGCGTGCGTGCGTGTGTGAGTTGAGAGTGGTTGAGCGCATGTGTGTCAGTGTGTTTGTGTGTGGGGCAATTGCATGTGTGTGCGTGTGTGTGTGTGTGCGTGTGTGTGTGTGTGTGGCTTATGGGCACTCAAGGGCACTAAGTGCCCTTGAGTTGTGGGCAGGGTAAGGCTCTCATTTGACCTGCTCCTCTGGGGGTTTACACAATTTTAGGTCACTTGATCATGTCCTCTAAGACAGGGGTCTTCAAACTTTGAGTGTGTGTGGACCACTTTTTATAATCAAGAACTTTCACGGACCACCTTATAATACACAGTCCTACCTGAATTACCAGCACCTCTTAATAGGCCTATATTTGCACTAAAAGTACCATAGCAGTACAACAGGCTTGTTAAAAGAATGTTTACTGCCACATATTTATTGGTTTTGTGGCATTGTATTGCAATTATGATAAAGTTATCATAGAGGTTCATTTAGCATTGGGTTTTGTCGGTTCTTTGTGTGCGTGTGTTTGATAGAACTCCGGTGATAGTTTGTCGACGTCACCTCGCCATATTTCGTTGCCCCCTGAATGTTTTAAAGCTGGCGCCGGGTCCCTTTAACATGAGTTTCCATAGCCTTATTGAATTCACATTGTCAACTCCATTTTGAATGGAACAATAGTGTCTGACTTTTGCTAAAAATAGATTAATTTCAGAAAACAAATTTGTACCACTGCGCCCTGCAAGATTAGTTTATCTTGCAGATCTGTCTCCATCGATAAATCTCGGAATATCTCTCTCTCATATCCATCACTCTTGACTCCTCCGGCTGGCGCAGGGATCAAGTGTTTAATTAATCTGTAATCTGCTGGTTGTCCTGTTATGGCAACAGACACAAAGGCTGTATTCCAAAATGATGTATATCACAATGTGCATTGCACTTCCTGCTAAACCATCAGATATTGTCCTCGATATGATATCCTTTGTCCCTGCTGTTCCAATTGTCGAAAGCTTGACAATAAACTTAATCGACAGCCAGACTGGCTTTAAGACCTATGATACCTAAGCCTAGCCTATCCTATCCAAAGGTTTTGGCTCCATAGAAAAAAATGCCCTCTACATTAGGCTCTGAAGAAGACCAGCTTAGGTGACTTTGAGAATGACTTGATTGCCATGTGTTGTAAAGATTGCTACAGGTCTTCCACTGTTGTGTCCGGAAGATACCATGAAAGCAACATAGGACCCAAGGTAACTGAAATAACAGACCTCTTTGAGTTGTGCGCCTTTGTTGCAACGTATTGGCATGGGGCTTTCATCCTCATTGATTGTTGTGTACTCAGTCTTCTTTGCGTTGCAAAAACTGACCGACCTGCCTGATATTGACATGTCTAGCACATCACACAGGGAATCAGCTTCGGGGGCGAGATATCTGCATAGTCGAAAGAAATCCAGAAATTCGAGATGCAGGCTTTGTTAAGGTCTTGATCGATTCTGCTTGATGATGATTCTTACGTACAAGAATGGGGGTCCACCCCATACCGAAGAGGAATGAAGCTAGGTTATCTCCCTGAAGAATTCTTGCCATTGTTAGGAACTCCTTTGTTGGACCATCCATGCTTTGCAAAAGCTTGTCGGGTTGTCATACATGACGACAATGACCTTGTCCATCTCATCTTGGACACTGTAGTTACAGAGGATTATGTAACGGGATCTTTTTGTTGAAACTATCAAATGCCTCAGAGAAATCTATCCACTTTTAATCAGTCGTCCAGCTGTCCCAATAAGTCCCAATTCCACATTGCTTCTTCATCGTGCTATTTCTGGTGCAAGGGGGTGAAGATTGAAGGCTCAAGGGATGAGGGAAACTTACGTAAATAAGCCAAGGACAGGTGGGAAGTAGCTTTGATCCTTGGAACTCTCCTCCTCCCACATAAACTACATAATAACCCAGTCAGGTGACACCCCTAATGTTTCCAAAATGCCATCTCTGCCATGTCCTCATCTGTTGGCCATGGTGGCAGACTGTAAACAACAGCAATGTTAAATGGTTTGTTAAGTTTCCATGTTGCTATCCCATAACACAAACTTAACAGAACAAATACAGTACTACTCAAGTAAGAGAAGTAAGACGAAGATTCCAGAATTATGTAATGATCAATTCATGATATTTTTCACTTGCCAATCCACTTCTGAAGTAAGTATTAGTGCATAGGCCTACATGCTCACACACACACATTACAGGTTTTTAATTGTGAAGATTTATTATTGCTGGAGAGTGTGTGCGTTTCAGTTTGTGTTGTATTCATGAGTGTGTGTCCCAAACATACATTTGTTTACCAAACAGAGTATGAATATTTACATTTATCCCTAAATCCCTTAGTTCCATTATTTTGGTGTTATTCTTAGCATTCTATTGCCACCTACTGGATATGGAGAAAATACTTTTTACAAAAGACTTCGTGAATTGTGATGTGCTTGTCTCTCATTGGTGGACGAGTCGTTACGCTCGGTACATGTAAGAAATCATTTCGTGTGGAAACATCAAGAGATTATCGGTACCGATAGCAGCAAGAAGTACTACGATTCTGCTTTCGAGTATGGCATCTGATGTGAAAGAAAATTAACTTTGGAGAAAAACAAGAATAATTAATCCTTTCAGTTTCAGTTGAATTCAGTTGCTTTATTTATGTATTCACTTATATATGTATTAACGTATGTGATGTTTTCTGGCCATCTTTTGATATATTTCACTTGTTTTACTTGTCTGTTTGTTGTATACTTTTTATTCCCTGATTTGAAAAACGAGACACGTTTATTTTAGAATATAACTCATAATAATATTACATACAATACATCAAAAATAGTTAACATTTTACTTAAACAAAAATAGAACAAATGCATCTCTAATTCAGTTGCATTGTGCACACTGAGCTGCGGTCCTCTACGGAAGATAATAAAGGGAGCACCGGTATCATGGCGGCGGAACGCAGGGAAAGAGTCGAGTCGGTCTGTTCGAGACGTTATTCCCGCAACATGGCGAGCCTCTCCACGTTTCTAAGGACTGCAGTGCTATGTGTGATACTTCGCACGTCGTTTGTGACCGGCGATATAACAGACGGGAATCAAGAGCACCTGAAGAGAGAGCATTCCCTCATGAAACCTTACCACGGTAAGATGGAGGATGCACTGCTCTGTGAAGCTTGTGATCATGTCTTAATCGTGGTGTATTTCTTCTAGTTACACTGATAAATAAGGTGATCAAGTCACTTAATAAACACTTTAAGTCTCTTAGAAACGTAAAGGGTTAGATCAGTGATGTCTTGTGTCAATAACGTTACCAAATACTAATGTCTGACTTACTTCTGCATTCCGTCTGCATTGTGGACGCTCATTCTTATTTAATTTCGTTTTTTAAACCTTGGTACTGCCCTGTACTTTCTGCTGTGAAACCCTCATTCCCAGTCTAGGATGATTGTATACAGTACACTGAGTAGATCGTATTTCGTTGTGCACTTCCTATGCAAAATCAGGTGTCGTATAACCTGAGAGGGGATTGCCAAGGTGAGGCCCAGCTGGGGGCAGGATGTCTGTAAGGTCTCTGTTTGTCTGTAAGGTCTCTGTTTGTCTTCCAGGCGTCGGCAGCTCGTCGTCCAGCCAATGGGATTTCTGGGGCAGCACTTTAGTGACAAGTTCGTACGTGCGTCTGACTCCTGATGACCGCAGCAAGCAGGGCTCCATCTGGAACACCGTGGTGAGAGAAATATGGATCAACCGTCAGCGTATACTCTTTACAAATTCAGCCATTTCACTTTCACCTGGCCAAGAAAGCATAAGCATACAAAACATACAGTAAAAAACACAACAGTAGAGTTCAAAGCAATGTCAATTGTAGTATGCTTAAAATGTTGTAATTATTATCAGATTTATATAGGCTAGGTCTATTTATTTATTTATATACATATATATTAATTCATTCAATCAGTGTATGCTGGTATCAGGAGTTTATTGTCTGTTTCTAGTGTTGATAAAAACAGGTTTCTCCTCCTGTTTCTAGCCGGTTCATCTGAAGGACTGGGAGATGCATGTGCAGTACAAGATTCACGGGTCGGGGAAGAAGAATCTCCATGGTGATGGTATCGCCATCTGGTATACAAAGGAGAGACTGCACCCAGGTAGAGTTATTAGGACACCCCTACCCGCTTCTCGATGACATTTATCTGAAGTCAATGTAAGTCCTTTTGCATGGAAGTGACTTACAAGATTGGGAAGTGAGTTCAGTAGTGATGCATATGCGACCATATGTGAGATTTTCACCCGGAGGAAGAAATGGTTGGAAGCACATTTTCACCACTCTCATTGGCGCAGCTTGACGACTGCCATGTCTTTTTTGTTTTATTCATCATGTTATTTTGTGTGCTCATTGTGGAGGGGTGTTCGGCCTGAAACATCATCCTCTGCTCCACCTTGGATTGTAAAGTCTCAACTATACTTCTGCGTCTAAAAGCTGTCCGCAGTACACTGGGTCTCTTCTCTTTTTTCCTTAGTAGTAGTAGAGAAACAGATTGTACTCATCATCACAGAAGTATAATTCAGGCTCAACATCTCAGCAGCTCTGCTCCAAAAGTCTCTGCTCACTCACTCACTGTCATCCATCTCTGCCTTCATCCTTAGGCCCTGTGTTTGGGAACCAGGACCATTTTGTTGGCCTGGCTATATTTTTGGATACCTTCCGCAATGACCTCCATGGGATGGATGTAAGTGTGCAGGGGGGGTTGGCCTGACCTCTGACCCCTGGCATTCTCTTTGCAGGCCCCATCTTTTCCCACAATGCAGTGTTCCACGGGCTGGCCGTGTTTATAGACACTTATTCTAACGATGACTCGACGGATGTGAGTTGTCTCTCAATCCTCATCGGGACCTCTTGTCATCTTCAGTGGGGGTGTTTTCGTGTGGACTCTGATTGGTTACTTTTGTTCAGGGAGTTGCTTATGATTTGCCACGATTATTCAGGCATGGCCATGTAAAGTTAAAGCAGTTTTACATTTGTATATTATTGCATCACTGAAGTGGCTTTTTGTATATACTAATGTAGTGTGTGGTGGACCACATTTTGCACCATTTTTAAAGTTACATTTGAGATTTTAGATTAAAACTTAGACTCTTTATCCTAAGAGTATTTGTAGTCCTGTCCTTTGCTGAATGTTGTTTTTAAACGTGAGCAGATATGGCCATTAAAATGCGTAAGTGTGATTCATTCCTCTTCCTGTGCCTTATTCTCAGCCATGCCGTAAAACCTATGCACTAACACTCGCTTTGTTGTTTTCTGTCTGTCCTCTGCGGGTTGCCAGCGGACCTTTCCCTACATCTCGGCCATGGTGAGCAACGGTACCGTGGGCTACGACCACGGCAAAGACGGCCGCTCCGCCGAGCTGGGAGGCTGCGCCGCTGAGATCAGGAACAAAGACCACGAAACCTATCTGGCCATCCGCTACTCCAAGGGCAGGCTCACTGTGAGTGGTCACTCATCACTCTGATCGAGCACATCCTGAGTGGACACAGCCATTAAAGGGTTACTTCACTGATTTGCATTAAGCTTTGTATAAATAGAAACCCGGTTTCTATTTATACAAAGCTTAATGCAAATCGGTGAAGTACCCCTTCAACATGGATCAGTCACTTTGCTCTTAGCCAAAAACCACTTACAACTGAAGCTAAGAACAATCAGAACAAAAACTGCAGTCTGTACAAACTCCCACTAAAAAGTGCTGCACAACCGTAGCGCGCAAAGAAGCGTGTGCCGTTGCTCTTAGACAACCAAAGATTTAAGTGTAGTTGTTGGTTCTTCTCTGATAGAAAATGTACCGTCCAGTTATTAAATACTGTTGCGATAGCGTATTCAACAGACCTTTCCACATCAGCTGCAGCCATCATGGTTCTTCTTATTTGATAAACTAAAATTAATCATGAGCTCACAGATTCGTTTGGTTCTAAGGCCAGATCAGAGTGAACATTCGCAAAAGGAACTAGAAAGTGAAGGTTATAATAATTAATTTAAATAATTGGTGGAAGTGCATAATAGTCTGATGTGGTGTTCTGCTGCTCAATTCATCACTCGGGCACAAATCAACAGTGCAGTTTGAGTGCGGGGCTCAGTTAAAGATTCAGTGCTGGTCCTTCTTATCTCAACTGGTGGAGAATGGCATAAACACTGCCAGTGTTAGTAGTTTGACTCCCTGATGGCGAATAAAGTTATTGAAAGAAACTTCGGGTAACATTGTCCCATCAAATGCCATTTATTTGTCTCATTGAGTCTCATTGAGGCAATAAAAAAACACATATAATGCAATGTATTACCACATATGATGATGATGTCTTTATAAATCTAATTTGAGTATTTAAAAGGAGCGTCTGTAAAGAGTCACTGACCTACGCGGTGTTTTGCCGGGCAGGTCATGGTGGATGTGGAGGATAAGAACGAATGGAAGGAGTGCATCGACATCGGAGGAGTCAGTCTGCCCACCGGCTATTTCTTCGGAGCGTCAGCAGCCACCGGAGACCTGTCTGGTAGGTTCAGACTAACTTGTTTTCCTACATAGTTGTTTTCCTACATTTCCCACAATGCACCTAAAATCCAGGAGAGCCCCATTCAGAGCTTCTCTTTCTTGGCGTTTTCAGACAACCACGACATCATCTCCATGAAGATGTACCAGCTGATGGTGGAGCACACCGCCGAGGAGGAGAGCCAGGACTGGACCAAGATCCAGCCCAGCGTCAACCTGCTCAAGTCCCCCAAAGGTAGGACACCATCCCTACTATCCATCCTCCTTTCCATTCACGACCTTCAGTGCCTGGTGATCTAACTCACCGCTGCTCCAGCCACGATTGGCGGTACGCCTCGCAGCTGCCGGAGGTTCGACCTTGGGTCCTATGCTATTCTATTTCAACAAGCTAAATACATTTTTTTTTAACAGTAAATAAAGAATTTCCTTCTTCCTTCGTCCTTCGAGGTGATCACTTGTCACCTGATATTTTATGTTTTTTTCCTGTCCCTGTTTCTAACACCAATCCTATTGCAATTACCCGTGACTCACCAGAGATGGTGCTGTTTCCGTGTTATACTCTCTTATCTCATACTCTTTTACTCTACTCTCTACTATTTTAAGTGTGCAAATTTGGACGTTAACGTCTTCCATTTTGGCAAATTATCTGAGCCTTATTCCATCCAATGCCAATTTGATTGAATCTAAAATGCTCCATTAATGTGACTCTATTTTCAAAGTGCCTTTTTAAATGTTATTGTTTTATTGTCCTATCCTAGAATCTGCTGAATGCCTCGACAATTTCTCATTTACTGTAAAGGACCATTTAACCATCGATGAGTATTGTCTCCCTCTCGTTCGTAGACAACATTGACGATCCCACCGGAAACTTCCGAGGCACGGCTCTCACAGGCTGGAAGGTCTTCCTGCTTCTTCTGTGCTCCCTGCTGGGCATTGTAGTCTGCGCTGTGGTGGGTGCTGTAGTTTTCCAGAAGAGACAAGAAAGAAACAAGCGATTCTACTAAAGGAGAGCAAGGGGGGAGAGTGGGGCCTTTTCAGAGAGGTTTAATTTGTGAATTTGAACTCTTTGGCGACATCAGATTCAACGCTTTTATTGTGATGGTCTTTTGTGAAGATTGTACAAATGTTTATATTATTGCAGAACTGCGCTGAGAGCAGGTCATGCTCACGTCCGGTCTGAGAGAATGAGAGTCTGTGAGAAGCTTGATTGGATGAACAGAGCTATCAGCCTCCACATAACCAGTGACTCCCTCTTTTTTCCGTTTTGCATTTTGTTTTTTGTTTGGTTTCTCTTATTGGGCCGTCTGTCTGTCTGTCTGAAATCATAAGTCGCTGCCACTTGATGACTCTTTTAGATTTAGTTTTTTTAACAACCTTGTTTGGATGCTTTTGATGTGGTTTTGGCACGTGTGCTCTCAACCAGCTAAAATGCTCAACCCTAAAGGAAACCTGCACTACCAATAATAACCAAATCATTTTACTTGCATTTTTTTGTTTTTCAAAAATAATTTCAACCTGAATAATTGGAACGTCAAAATGAAGGGCAATTCTGTCCAAGTGTTAAAAAAAGCACTGTCAATAAATTTGTTAATGAAATAATGTTTGATATTGAATATAGCATATTTTCACATTGTGGATAGTGTTTCAGAGCATGAAAAGACTCAGACTGTTTATGTTTGATCTCTGACAGCCTCAGATAAACTTTTTTATCTGAGGACATCTGTCAAGATTGTTTACACTGGAACTGGAAGTACAGGCTGAAATATTGACCGACCACTAGATGGCAGTCAAGGCACACGGAGGGGTAAGGTTTGGTCATGCGTTCCACCTTATTATCGGGTACCGATACCAATGTGCAAACACAAGGTGAATAACGTTATTTTATTTACTCAAATAATTATTTTGGTGAATGTGATTTCTAATTCATTCTTAATCAGGTTTCATCTCAATCGTATATGAACGTTTTGACAATTTAGATTTGTAAAATTCAATGTAGGCCTAATTAGCCTAATTGCTCCAAATTTGTTTTTTTGTTTCTGTTTTACACCAAACCTGCTGGCTGCTCTCAGAGATGAGCAATAAAAGCTGAATTGGGCCGAGAGGAGAGGGGCGGGTACTGGGGGAGCCAGATGATGATGATGATGATGATGCTGTGCACTGAAGGAGGAGGAGGAGGAGGACCCTGTATTCTCTCCGCCGGTGGGCAGCTGCTACATCCCCAGCCCATGTGTTAAATATGTAACCACAATTTAAGCTGAACACCGAATCATGCCACTTGGATAACACTACTGCTTCTTGCGCTCAGTCCTGCACCTTGGGGTGATCTTTCTTTAGTAGAGCTGATATATTCCGCCGGTGGACAGATGGAGCACTGCGAGCAGAACGGAGACCCCCAGATGGAGAGCGAGGTGAGCGCCCAGACACCCACAGATAGCATTTAGCTCCCTCCGCTGTGAATGTCACAAAATGTGATTTAACATGTGCCGATTGATCGTCTACATCAGTGTTGGTATAGGTTAGTACAGTATAGGATATGCTCACTGGAGGATCGTTCAGGCCTAGATTCACATTCACCCTCTTTCAGCCAGCCGGTGTTAAGCATGGGCGATTCAGAACGAACGAATCCCAAAACAAGACAACTGATTCTTCTATTCCTATTTTTTGTTACATTTTTTTGTTGTTGCATAAAACAAAAATATGGTGACGTAAAAGACACAAACGAACAGAGCTTCGTCTCCCCTAGACCTAATGCCGCGTTCACACCGAAAGCGTTCCAGGCGCCTGGAACGCGTCTATACGTTGACTTTGATTGGAGGCGCGCCGCTCCGCCGCGTTCACACCAAAAGCGGCGGCGCGGCGCGCGCCTGGAACGCGTCAATACGATGACTTTGTATGGAGGCGCGCCGCTCCAGACGCGAAAACGAATAGAACGAATCAAACGAACGATTTGTTATAGTGACGGGAACTGAAAGAACTGGTTCCCGGAGAAGAACCGTGTTGCCCATGCCTAGCCGGTGTGGATATGGAGAGATGGATGGACCCCTCCCAAAATGTGCCGCTACCCTCGCCGCTTCAAACCAAACCGAGATTGCATCGGATTTAATAATTAGGTTCCGATTTACACGTTTTTTATTTCGCATTTCCAAAATGGGGGTAGTGTTGTGTTGGACAAATGGAGGACGGTGAACGCAATAGTTTGCTTCAATGTTGTTTGATGCGAGATTCTTCATTCAGTCAAAATATATCAAAGGAATAATGCAGTCGAGACATGGGTGGAAAAAAATAGAATCTCATCCCCCATTATTGACCTTTCTGATGGTTTTAAACGTGGTACAGATCCCCTCCAGATTACAATAGCTAATTACATATTCAGTTATTTAGCGTAGAGCCAAGCCTGTGAAGACACAAGGCCCCAGCGGGATTTAAACCCATCCAGC
>OMLJ01051454.1:0-12135 GCA_900302595.1 Gadiculus argenteus | reverse complement strand
AGGAGCTGTGCCAGTGCCGTCCGACCGATGGAAACTGCTCCTGCTGCAAAGAATGTATGCTGTGTCTGGGAACCCTATGGGAGGAGTGCTGCGACTGTGTTGGTGAGTACCCCCGCTCATGTCTTAACCTCGTTATCACCTAATACAGGTAACTTCGATCAAGGCCATGCCATAGCTGGCCGAGGTAATGACGGTGGATAACTAAATCTTATAGTGTTGATTGTCTCTCAAACACAGCTCTGAATCGTAGTTAATATTACATTATATCATATCACATTTATAGAAATTATAATGAGTTTTATTGCAAATACTTCTTGCCATTGGAAGATCTGACATGGTTTTGATTTAAACAACTAGACTGAACATGTAGAAAATGAGTGCATTGCTGTGAGATTTAACTTCTGTAATTGTCTGCCTGGCCTCTGCCCTCTTAAAATAGGTGTTGTGGACAGGTTGCATACTTTGAAATCCCAGTATCCCAAGTATTTTAAGTGTTCTATGAAAAAAAAATATATAGTATTAACAGTAATATTGAAGTAGTATTCCAGAGTGGTCTATTATAACTTGTTTAATATAAAACGTTTGCTCTTATTGAGAATAAAATCCTCAAGAAAAAAGAAAGTGATGGGAATGCCATCGTAAGGAGTCCCCTTTCTTTGTTTCTGTGTAATAAACCAAAACTGCTTTCCAGATACTTTAGAGGCCAGGTTAATTATCATGTTATTAGACCACAGGAAATTGAACAAGGTTAGTCCGTACTCTGTAGCACCTACCCAAACAAGTCAGGAAGTCTCTCAGAGACTCGGGTAGATCAAAAGAAGCAGAGCCCAGAAAAGTAAGGTCAACCCCTTTCCCTGTGAACTTTGACCTCATGCTCTTTGCCGGTGTACACAGTTGGGGGTGTATAAACAAGCGAGTGAACAGAACACCAGCCGTTTTGTGGAGCAGAAAAGCATTATAATAATTACTCCTTCGTGTCTCCATCTGAACTGCCCTTCAAGCCCATGGGCCTTCAGATCGCCTCTGATTGGCAGATATTATGGTGCATGTTGACAAGCGAGGCTTAGATCAGATTCTTTCATGTGGTTGGCGTCAAATAAAAGCACATGACACTGTTAGCGAGCAGCTCACTGCTGGCGTACAGATGTTTTCTTGTGGAGGAGTTTTCCTATTGGACGGACCCCTTCCTCTGTTAACACAGCTGAAGACGGCCTCGGCTGTGGACGAGACGATCTTTCTTATTTATGAGATTGTTTTTCACGGTGCAAGCTTTGTGTCCATTTTAAGTAATTTTCCATTCTAAACATGTTGTCTGTGCCAAGCGCTTGGCTTTTGAAGTGCGTGTCTGTGAGTGGTTCTACCTAACAGGGGCAGGCCGGTAGATGAGCATAGGGGGAGAGCACAGTTTGTGTTTTCAGAGGAGAGGGAGGACAGCAGGGAGGGGATGGAGGGAGGATTCGTGTATGCTTCATCTAAAACAGCTGTTTTGGCTTGTGCTTTTTACCGCTGGTGTGTAATCCAATTCCTGCGTCCGTCTTGGTTCCCCATTGAATGATTCATCCATAAGCTCAAATTCGCTTTGACTCATTCAAAAAGGGTTAGGAAAGTCATATATGTGAGTGTGGGGAGTTTGCCAACTGATTTGCTACTGTGCTTAAAAGTGAAATGTAGCCTTCAAAAGACACTAAGCAGGGACACTTTTTTCGAAAGCTAGTACAAATGAAACTCATGACAAACACAATCACACTTTCGTATCCACCATTTTGACGTCAAATGTTGTTTCCCTCCGCGTGTTCACGTGGGCTGTCGTGTTTCCGTCCCCAGGCATGTGTAATCCAAAGAACTACAGCGACTCCCCGGCCACCTCCAAGAGCACCGTGGAGGAGCTCCACCGACCCATCCCCTCGCTGTTCCGCGCCCTGACGGAGGGCGAGGCGCCGATCAACATGATGGTGGTGTCCTTCCCTGTGGCGGAGGAGCTGTCTCACCACGAGAACCTGGTGTCCTTCTTGGAGACGCTGGAAGACCAGCACCAGAACGTCTCCCTCCCCGGCAACAGCATTCACGCCAGCTACGACACACAAGGTAATTCAGAGACAAACAGGCACACAAACACACAACAGTTATTGCCTAGCTTAAAAGAAAACATATTTTTCTGCTTCTATTTTTTTACACAATTGTAATCAATTTACTTTCCACTTTTAACTGAAAGTTGGAAACCTTGCGGTGTGCGGTGGTGTTGGTCGGTTTTTATTTTCCTCTGGAACAGTTTTGGCTCCTCCGACCCCATGCTTATTAGCTATAAAAAGACGCACTCATGAACATGAGCATTTCCCGCAGAGCTCATTAAGCGCACCTAAAACCATGTGGCTGCCCCTCTGTTACGCACGTTATAAAAGAAAGAGCGATGTGGCGTTGGTTTATCGTCTCATAAGCCCCTACACATTCCCGGAAGCTGAAGTCATGTCATGGCTGAAACGTGTGTGACTCATGTGTCCCCATCTGTGTGTCCTCTGTCGCAGACAACATGTGCACCGTGGTGTACTTTGACGACTGTGTGTCCATCCGCCAGTGTAAACTCTACTGTGAGTCCATGGGGGGATCCAAGTACCGGTGGTTCCACAACGCGTGCTGCCAGTGCATCGGACCCGAGTGTGTGGACTACGGCAGCAAGGCTGTGAAGTGCATGAACTGTTTGTTCTGAAGCGCGCGTGCATGGGATGTGGGGGTACCTAATGTATGTACCTAATACATGTGGACTGAAGGCATAGAAGAAGAAAAAAGAAGCTATGACTGGTGTGTGTGTTAACGTTTTAAAATATCCTTGTAAAATATCCCCTCCTTCCCCAATTTGCTCTTCCTAATGTTTTGTATCTCGCCGTTACGTTTCACTGTATATTTTTAGATCCGTTTTTTTCTTTTTCTTTTTTTTTTTTACTAGAGGTGTATATGAATAATGTATTTTTACAACAACGATCCGCTAAATGTCCTATGGGATGCCAAATAAAACAAGATTTGGTGACTGACGTGTGGATGTATTTACTGTGTGTGATTTAAAACGTTGATTTGTTGGATAATGAGTGTTAGGAGGCGTATGGCATGGCTGAGTGGTCGGTGTTTGTCTTTTTTTCCTTCTCTCATTCTTTAGTCCTAGTTAAGCTTTATGCTGGCCAGGAAACGCATCATTTCCTGGGGAAACAAAGTTGTTATTATACCATTCTCGTCCACAGGTGTTCACTGCTCCCTGTCTGTCTCGAGAGAGGCAGCTCACTGATGCCAATCTTTTACTGCTACACAACCCTCCTTTGTCATGCCAAAATGCATTTCAAAGGCACTGTCGCTGATTCTGTTCCCACTTGGCAGGCAACAGTAGTTAGCAAGGAGCAAATGTGTTAAAGGCACAAAGAGACCTTGTTTGTCTTTCTTTAATGATATTGAATCGGGACCTTTGTTTTGTTTTTTTTGCCACTGCAGCTGTGGGCTATGTGAGAGAGGAACACCAAATATAGCATGGAACTAATGCGTGCCATGTGTCGTGGTGACGATCATCAATCTTTTCAATATCACCACAGGGTTTGGGGGATGTGTGATTAAGAATGACAGGTGGTTACGCTCAATTGACATGAAAATTAATATTTCTTCCAACTACATTTTGTACACTATAAGTTTAGGTTGTGGAAAATGACTTGTCAAACAATATGACAACAATCTAAACACTCTTTATGGTTTCCAGATGGATGAGTTAGTATTATTAATGTAGATCATGAATTTATATCTTTAATGTATTGGCTTAGCTGTCTGCACCATACAATCATTTTTGTAGTTTACGTGCATTCAATGAACTACATTTCCTACCATGCTGAGCCGTTGCGCAGACTCAGAAGGGTTTATTTAGTATATGGAAAGCCGGAAGCTCTACTGTGAAATTGACCGAACGGACTACTAGTTGGTAAAGTTACTCGCTTTTACCGTTTGAGTGTTTGGCACCACTATTTCAGTTACAAACTATACTGCAGTACATGTAATACTTAATCATTTTATATCAGGGTTGCCTTTAAAAAATAGGGGGCTAAATTGGACTGTTGGGCTAGCGAATCAGCTAGCTTAGCTACGTAGCTATCTAGCCAAGGTGTTAGCATATGGGCCTCTGAATGTTAGACCACAAGTGCACAGTGTATTGATTTAAGGGAATGATTTAACTTTAATAGTATATGTCTGTATTGTCCAGCCACTTGCCTTAATTCTGGCCTACGACATGTTTGCAACGAGCTAGGGTGTGAACAGAGGACAGGGGCAGTCAGCTAAACATGCTGACAGCAGCTTGTGTTCATCTCTTGGTGAACTCATGGTTTTACTTTTCTCTACATACATGTGAAACATGCCATGTTTCACAGCTGTCTATCTTGACAGTATTGTATTTTCAGAACATTCAAAGGTTGTAATGATGTCCACTTAACGGCTGAACCATTTCTCTTACATCATTTGGCATTTGTATTACTGTACGTCTCTATGATCTCACATGTATTTACATTTAACATACTATTGATGACCATCGGTAGTTTAGATTAACATGATTATACCATGTTTACGTCATTAATCCTCTTATGTTATACATTTGGTAGCTCATTATTTGTAGGTGGCTGGAATGAGTTAAACCATATTGATCCAGGCTTAGCTGTTTCCTAAGCAATACGGAGCATTTCTTTTTTTTGCTGACATTGCTGATTGTTTCTATAGCCTGATAAAAGATTACCATCATATTTGTTCTACATCATAGCCCCATCTGGTGGGTATATATTACTTCTGCAGCTGTTGTGTCCATTCTTTCATTTTACCATAGATGCAGCTAAAGGCTACTTTTAGCAATGTATTGATAGGTGATTGGTGGCAATGCATACCAATGGAATTTTACTTTCATAACTATGCAGTAACAACATGTTTAAGTCGTGCACGGTATTTGCAACTCACAATACAGAACTTTTTGTCTGTTTCATAATACCCAAAGCAGAATATTTTTTATTGATATCTTTATTGGCTTGATATTGGTAGGATTACAGTGATTTCACATAATTATACAACCAGAATCAATTAGATAATTAGATTTACATTTTTCAGGCATTATTGATTCTTTGTTGAAATATAGTAGGTTGTCAGTAAGATGCAGCAGTACTAGTGTTATTGTTGTGACCTAGCCAACAACTTTCCTTGAGCATAGAGCAACCATAAATAACTCTTAATGCAGAAAACCTCTTTCAGGCTCTTTCTGCCTTGCATTGCCTTAATGCAAATTTTACGTGACTGCAGTCCACCCTGATATAGTCCTGGATCACCTACTGATTCTATTGTAGAGCAGATATCGGCCATGTACAAAATGTAAGCGTTACCACCCAGTATCTCCATCCATTGAACCTCCTTATCCATGGCTGTGTGTGTTGTTCCCGGCAGGTGTGATGTAATGCCCCCTGCCGCCAGAGGCCTGAGCAGGGCAGAGCAGCCATGACAGAGTGCTTCCTGCCCCCCAGCGGCAGCCCCTCGGAGCAGCGGCGGGCGGAGCACCCAGGGGGTGCCGCCCGCACCCCCAGCTCCGAGGAGGTCAGCCCCACCAAGTTTCCCGGACTGTACCGCACGGGCGAGCCCTCGCCGCCGCACGACGGTCACCACCACCACCACCACCACTACGAGCCGGCCGACCCCTACCTGTCAGAGGACGACAAGGAGCACGGCAAGAAGAAGAACAAGTTCAAGAAGAAGGAGAAGAAAAGTAAGACGTGACGTCCCACTGTCATTGAAAGTCAGGCTTTTCAGTAGAGCACTTATTACAGTGGAAGCGAAGGGTGTCACTGCCTCACTTTAAGCTCTCAGCCAAGGGCTCCGCATGTGTATTCCTTGAGACGGAAAACACAGGAGGGATGGCAAGGAGTGCAAAAGTGTCCAATTAGACCAAACCCATTACACACAAACCCATGTTAGCATGGCCATTTAGAGATCAACCTGACTCATTTAGTTTTAGTTTTTGAGGATTAAAGGTAAATAATGTCCACCATATTTATTTGGGTGACCTGTTTTGCCATGGCCTACTGTGCCAAACTTGTATACTTTCATAACCCACTGATATTGTTAAATGGAAGTATTCATTTTGTATCTGAAAAAAATCGAAGTGTTGTTTCATATATATATATATATATATATATTAGTGCTGTCAAACGATTCAAATATTTAATCGTATTAATGTCATAGTCAACTCGCGATTAATTGCAGAATTCTATCTATTCTAAATGTCCCTTGATTTATTTTTGTCATGTATGTAAAACAACAAATGGAATATATTGTAGTGTTCAATTTCACACTAACATTCTCACTTGGAGCAGTCTTTCAGGGTAAAAAAAATATCTATTTCTTTACAAAATAGAAGTAACGTTAATCTCGCGATAAAAATTACGCTGTTAAAATGGGTTTGCGTTAACGCCGTTAATAACACGTTTAACTGACAGCACTACTATATATAATATAAATTCCAATTGTATGCATATTGATATCATGGTGTACGATGGTGCACGTTGATATCATGGTACTTTCCGTGCCTATATTTAGCCCTCCAACCAGGTCACTGTGGGAGAGCTAGTTTAGGGCACACCCAGAGTCCATCATAGGTGTATCTCAGTCACTCACTGATCATAGCAAGTACCTCCCTTTTTTTTATTCCTTAAAAAATAGTCTAGTGATTTATAAGGGTGGCACCGACCTAATAAAAAAGGGTGCTAATGAAGTCCGACTAATGGTAGCTGTTGCGATTAGAGGATGATGACAGTTCCAACAGTTAACCGGTTCAGCGAGAGGAGGCTGCCGGGGTGCATTGGGAGCTATGATGCTAATTCAGTAACTGACCTCTTTTATTTTTTTCTCCTCAAAGTCCCTGTTCTCACAACCAACCTACTTTCCTGTTTTATTTTCCTTTTCGCTCCTTCTACTCCGGCACCTCCAACGCAGCTGTAAGAGGGAGATCCGATTTCAGAACATACGGTGTGTGTGTATATATATATGCGTTTTCCCCCACCCGTTATCCTAACCTTTTTGTTCCGCCGCTTCTTCCCTGCCTCCAGCCGAGGGCTACGCTGCCTTCCAGGAGGACAGCTCGGCGGATGAGGCCGAGAGCCCCTCCAAGATGAAGCGCTCCAAGGGCATCCACGTGTTCAAGAAGCCTAGCTTCTCCAAGAAGAAGGAGAAGGACTTCAAGGTGAAGGAGAAGGGCCCCAAGGAGCCCAAGGAGAAGGAGAAGGACAAAGACAAGGAGAAGGAAAAGGACAAGAAGTCCAAGGATCTGACGGCTGCCGATGTGGTCAAGCAGTGGAAGGAGAAGAAGAAGAAGAAGAAGCCGGTCGAGGCGGAGCCGGTGCCAGTGCCCGTGGAGGCCCCCACCTTCAGGCCTATCTTTGGTGCCCCCCTGGCCGAGGCCGTTAAGAGGACTGCCCTGTATGACTGCATCCAGCTGCCCGCTGTCTTCAGAGAGTGTGTGGACTATATTGAGAGCTACGGCATGAAGTGTGAGGGCATCTACCGAGTGTCTGGTATGGAAACCACTTTGTTCTGCTCATGATTGATGATTTGCAGTGGCAAACAGAGACTGTATTTATGCTAGAAAGTGTGTGTATGTCAAAAGTTAATTTCTGGGTCTGTCAGCTTGGTCACTGTTTATATACTATTTGACACTATGTCAATAGTGCCAAATACCATCTCCATACTTTTACTGAACTTTCAGAATGTTGAGTTTTTCCTTAATCATGATCATGTTTTACCTTGCTGTGATACTGATAGCTGTGGGGATCTCTAATGGATTAATTGGCTACTCTCTTCCGAGAGGAATCCCAGAGGAATCCCATGTCTCAGATCGTACCCTGACTCTCATCCACCACCACCTCTCCATTCCCCCCTTTCACCAGGTATGAAGTCCAAGGTGGACGAACTGAAGGCGGCCTATGACCGTGAGGAGTGCCCCTGCCTGGAGGAGTACGACCCCCACACGGTGGCCAGTCTGCTGAAGCAGTACCTGCGCGAGCTGCCTGACAACCTGTTGGGCCGTGAGCTGGCGCAACGCCTTGAGGATGCCTGCGGCCGGCCTACAGAGGTGGAGAAGGTGGCGGAGATCCAGAGGCTGCTGACCGAGGCACCCCCGGGCAGCAGGCTGCTCCTGGCCTGGCTGGTCACGCATATGGACCACGTCATCGCCCGCGAGGCTGACACCAAGATGAACATCCAGAACATCTCTATCGTGCTTAACCCCACCGTCCAGGTAAAACAGAGAGGGGTAATGTTGTGTATCACAGAAGAACTGCTCTTTCTTTGTTTACTTAATTTTAATAAGGAGTTTTTACTTGGTATCAAACAATCTATGGATTGTAATACACCAAGACTGACTCAATGACTGGCAACTAGGCCTGAGTGGAGACTATTGCCCCTTTTCCACCAGCGGGTGCGGGTAGTGAGGGAGCGGTATTGCTCAGGTCGGTTACGGCTCGCGTTTCCACCGCCGACAGTATCTTCATGGTAGGGCGGGGGTTTAAGCCGGACGGCGATAACCGCTGCAGCTATGTAAGCATTGTGATCTCATAGTGTGTCTCAGCCAGACACAGTGTAGTCTGCTAATAAATCAAATAAAAAAGAAGAAAGTGCACAATGAACAAAGGGCAACAACGTAGAAGTCCAAGAAGGATGGCACACTTTTGGGGGACACTTTCTTCAAACAAAACAAAGCTTTTGCCATTGTCCAGAAAGACCAAAAATGTCCAGGGTACTGTGTCCTCATCCTCATCTTCATCCGCTGATCCGGGGTCGGGTCGCGGGGGCAGCAGCTCAAGCAGGGGGCCCCAGACTTCCCTTTCCCGAGCCACATTAACCAGCTCTGATGGGGGGATCCCAAGGCCTTCACAGGCCAGTGTTGAGATATAATCTCTCCACCTAGTCCTGGGTCTTCCCCGAGGTCTCCGCCCCACTGGTCGTGCCTGGAACACCTCCCAGGGGAGGCGCCCAGTGGGCATTCTTACCAGATGCCCAAACCACCTCAGTCACCCCAGCTGACTCCTTTCTAAGCAGAAGAGCAGCGGCTCTAATCCGAGCCTCTCATGGATGGCTGAGCTTCTCACCCTATCCCTAAGGGAGACTGAGGGTACTGTGTTTGTTTGTTATTACCCCCCTGTCTCACGGAAGTGCAGATTCTGCCGGCAGTGGCCGGCACCCTTTCAGGTGTCTCAGTACCCCAACAGAGGAGTACTGCGAGACGAGTACGGCGCAGTGTGGCTCAGTCTGGGTCACGCCCACTTTTTGGCTGTGGAAACGCGACCCGTACCGCACCTTTGCAGTCTTGACCGACCTGCACCCTCCAGTGGAAATGCGCCATAGGCCTGCGTGGAGACTAGGCCTGGCTGGAGACTAGGCTGGACTAGATATTGGGCCTGATTGGAGCTGTTCTCCTGTTCCTGTTCAGATCGGGAACCGAGTGCTGTACATATTCTTCACCCACGTGAGGGAGCTGTTTGGAGATGTGGTCCTGAGGCCTGTGGTACGGCCGCTGCGCTGGTCCAACATGGCCACCATGCCGGCACTGCCCGAGACCCAGGAGAGTATCAAAGAGGAGATCCGAAGACAGGCGAGTCCACACACCACACTGACCCTCAATAGGATCTTGAACAGGGCATCAGTGAAATGGCCCAAAACAAATGTGGCTGCTATGCTATACACGCCACAATGATCTGGCTACAAAATGTTTTGTAGCCAGATCATTGTGGCGTGTATAGCATAGCAGCCACATTTGTTTTGGGCCATGTGTCTGCTGCCAAAACAAACATTTGCGTTCATGATAACTGGCAAGACTTTTATGTATCATTTGTCCCGTCACACACACACTCACATACTCACTCACAGGCTTGCATATGTCAACAGACAGTGATTTATTAGTTGTCTAGAATGTTTGTAATCCTTCATCAGAATCAGATAGTATAATTGAATGACGCCTGGGGAAAATTGGCCAATTGCTTTGGGTATGGGGCACCATTGAAAGAGCTAAAAGCCAACATATTTGTGTGTGGTCAGGAGTTCCTGCTGAACTGCTTGCACAGGGACCTGCAGGCGGGCGTGAAGGACCTGTCCAAGGAGGAGCGGCTCTGGGAGGTCCAGCGCATCCTGACGGCCCTCAAGCGCAAGCTGAGAGAGGCCAAGCGACAGGCGAGTACTGGACAGGATGGGTCCAATGCAAATTACACCGCTGTGTCGTCTTTGTTTTCTCTTTTGAATGTCATTCTGCACAACGCATTCTTCCATGTGGTTAATATGTGCTGTTGTGTTATAAAGTGGGATTTTCCAAAGGTAGTCATCATCTACCTTTCCATTGTCTTTGGGGATTTTGTGATGATATGGCACTGAAGTTGTCAAAGCTTGTGAATGACATGTCTAATAGCACTGTGACAAAAACATGGATACTGTAACCTACTTTCTTTTTTTATGCACAAAACCTATATTTACTTGTTCCTTTACGTTGGTATGCGCCTTAGGAGTGTGAGAGCAAGATAGCCCAGGAGATAGCCAGTCTATCGAAAGAGGACGTTTCTAAGGAGGAAATGAACGAGAACGAGGAGGAGGTCATCAATATCCTCCTTGCACAGGTAAGGATGCACACATTCCTATATGGGCAAAATGTAATATGTAAAAGGTAATTGACCACCCAGGATGTGGCATAGCTTGTCTCTTCTAAGCAATATACATCTATTTTCCTACATCAGCGATCAGTGCAAAGGACTGTCCTCGCGCAAGCCACAGTTAATGACGGCATCCTTTAGTGTAACCAAACTAATCTGTTAGCTTCAAAGAATAATAGATGGGCACAACTGATGTTTAGTTGTATGTGTCGCCTGGACAAGTCAGAGATCCACATAATGGAAGCCCTAGTCAGCCCTCTGCTATAGATTAACTTCCAGGTTAAGACGGCATTGGTGCAATAGCCTGTATATCCTTTTGACTAATATGCAATTTTTATCTCTTTTTTTATACTGTATGATGTGTTATATGGACCTGTGTCTGCAATACAGCTTTTTTAATAGCTCTAAACACATGCTAGCCGTTTTTAAATATTTTTTACATCATGATTGACTCTACATTATTGATTGCATTTTTCAATCCCATTAAGAGATCAATAGTGACACCCGACGCCACTATAAATATCTGTGCTCCTCTGCCCAGTATCTGGATTTCATTCCGTCCCATTGTCTCCATGGTTGTGTGTTCCTCAGGAGAACGAGATCCTGACGGAGCAGGAGGAGCTCCTGTCTCTGGAGCAGCAGCTGCGTAGACAGATCGCCACCGAGAAGGAGGAGATCGAGAGGCTGAGGGCCGAGATAGCCGACATACAGAGGTACCATTCCCTCATTTAGATCTATTTGTAGCACAAATGTAGAAGCCAGTATTTGTTTGCTCGCTTTGTACTTGTCTGCTTTGTCCCAACCCGGTCGTGTGATTTGGGCTTTGCCCAAATCACATGCCCAAATCACACGACCGGGTTGCCGGCAGAATTCTTAACTGAGGGGGCTGTGCACGTCTAAAGTCCTGCGTGGCACCCTGTCTCCAGCCGGCAGCAGGGACGCAGTGAGACGGAGGAGTACTCCTCGGACAGCGAAAGCGAGAGTGAAGACGAGGAGGAGCTGCAGCTCATTCTGGAAGACCTGCAGAAGCAAAACGAGGAACTGGAGGTGTGTGTGGAGAAAGGGTTGTGTGCTAAGTGCTTGAAGTTATTGCATTGGTGGTTTCTGATTTACATTTACAGAGATGGTTCGGTCCGCTGTTAATATTTTAGGAGTGAGTTTTATTCCAAAATGGATTTCATTTATTTAACGATATACAATTTACATCAGTTATTCGCACTCAGACAGATGGAAATAGCATGAACTCCATTCACATGACCGTGCTTTGATCGTTCTCTCTCCTCTCCTCTCCCCAGAACAAAAACACCCACCTGAACCAGGCCATCCATGAGGAGCAGGAGGCCATCCTTGAGCTGCGTGTCCAGCTGCGCCTCCTCCAGAGCCACAAGCTGCAGCAGGAGCAGAGCGCTCCACCCGCGGTCGAGCAGGTGCCGGCGGCTCCGCCCAGCCC
>OMLJ01051449.1:0-11700 GCA_900302595.1 Gadiculus argenteus | reverse complement strand
TTATAACCTGCAGACAGTACTTCTTCGACGATGTGACACCCAAGTATGTATAGCTTCAGGGCGGGAGGCAGGCGGCCGCGTTGCGCAGCACGCAGCACAATGCAGCCTGAAAGAAAACGGCCAGTTGACCTCACAGAACCACACTTGCAAGAACTATTTCTCTGACGTGAAATGCCAGGCCATTGAAAATTTTAAATAGAAAAATAAATTAAATATGACGGATAAGGAGCATTTCTGCAAATGCTGGTCCTCAAAATAACCAACCTAGGGGAGGAGGGCTTGTAAGGGCTTTCAAACGCGTCTATGCGTTTTTTTTTCTGAAGAGTGGAAAGTCTTTTCTCGGAAGCCGAGTGCGTGTCCTTGGGCTGCGTTCGGACCACGCGTACGAGCACTGTGGTCACAGAGAGGTACGAAACGTGTGATTCTTGCTTTTGATTCAAATTTTTTTTTTCATTGAAAATGTGGTGATTTGAACAAGTGGATATGATGAATTTGCAGTTTGGGCTTTCTTGATTGTGTGTTCAAAGTGACGCAGAAACCACAGAGGCGCAGTTTCACTAACAAAAATGAAGAAATGTGTTTTTTTTACTCATACCTGGGGCATTCAAGCGTAAATCTATGTTGACAGCGTAATGGTAGAAAAGGTGTTATGTCATGAATAAGTTGATCTAAAAACGGCCTATGATTTGTTCTAGTTTTGTTTTCCGAGAGTTTGTGCATTTTTTTAAGCACTTAACATTTCCTGTATTTCATGTGACTCGTACACAGGGACCCAAGTAGACTGTTCCACATGGAGCCTAAGTCCCGCCCCTTCCCCTGTCCCAAATTTGACCTTATTTTGGGAAAAATATAACAGTAGTCAACAGCGTTATGACGTCACAAATGCAACTCTTGGGTGTCTTTCTCATCGCGTATTTTACACTTCCGTCGTTTTTATGAATTGCAACATTTTATTTAAATCAGCAAACATCTGTGCAATTCATGGCCCAATTCAAACAGGATCAGAAAACAATGAGTGTCTGGCCGTCAACTGCCGCTCTTATTTCTTCTGAAATGAGGTCCCGGGGCCCGGGGTCGGGCGTGACTGGGGTCTCTAGATTAGGTTCAACGCTGAGAAAATGTGTAAAGGTGGTTATGTTTGTTTTGTAGCAATTGTACATGTCACAGTATGCAGATTAATGAGAACTAATTAAGATCTCAAATGAACATTTTAAAAGATATTTTCTTGAAGGGTTGTCATATTTAAGTTTTCCTGGCATATTGTCTGTATCCCTTTAATTTGGGGATAATGATTTTTAATGTGAGATTATAATCTCACATATGAAACTATTG
Source organism: Gadiculus argenteus (assembly GCA_900302595.1). NCBI lineage: Eukaryota > Metazoa > Chordata > Actinopteri > Gadiformes > Gadidae > Gadiculus > Gadiculus argenteus. The sequence continues at coordinate 10,368 of OMLJ01051449.1, read as the reverse complement.
TTAAACAGTACTAATAGTCCTTTTGGATAAATTAATACTATGTGTGAAAACTATGAAAAACAGAATATATTTCACTATAGTTTTTAATATACAGTTTCGATGGACGTAATTAATTAAATGATATGAATATATTACTAATCAGAAGCAAAGGTTTTTTTTTATATTCTGAGAAAGCAATTTCAGATCATTTTTAACGGTCATTTTCTACACTTTTATTTTTGTAAATGTTGAGATGCATGTAGATTTTAACCAAAGGAACACTAACATGTGCATGGCAGTTCAGGAGTGGGACACCGTAAACCTCAGCTAAGGCAGGCTTCGCTTGGTAGGCTATGCCTCCTTTCAAAATTTGACCTATACAATTAAAATGAAATCACACATAGGCCTTCTTGGCCATCGTTAGTTATCAATTGTATTGCCTCATAGTTCTCCACGGCCTCTTGCCGCTTCTAAATCGAGTAAAACAAAAGAAATATGGCGGGAATAACTTATGTCAGACGGTCATCTCACCGGAAACGCGATGCAACGATTCAATCTCAGGAACCAAATCCTGTGCACTGGACTGCTCAGAGATAATCACAGGATTATTAAAGTATTTATTTTACATTGTGGGACTTTTAAATGTTCCAAACAACTGGAAAAACAACCGCTCTTATTTTGCTCACTTTCTGGGGCCCTGTGTGATTTTTAATTGACACACACACACACAAAGTGAATCGGAAATTAATTGATTATGAAGTTGTATTTTGATACACAAAGAGCTCACTAAGCAATGTACACAGAGACTATCCCTTAATGTTTGACTGCCAACATTGAACACTATAGCATGTAGCTAGCAAGATTAACTTGTATAATTTCTTTGTTACCCCACCTAATCTTTGTGCATTGTGTTAGCCTTAACGTTTGTATTTAACTTGTGCATAACCGGTGAATTCAGTCATTTCATGTCAACTCTTCTTTTTGCTTTGTTTTTTTATGTTTGTTTATTGGAGTTTTCACCAGAAAGTTAAACCTTTTTCCTTCTATATTCATACAATTTCTATATTCATACATTTTCAGTAGCTATGTCAATATGTTAGAATCAATTTTTCATTAACCAAACTCTTTTTGAACTGGTGCTAGAGGTCATCCATGTTTCACTGGGTGCACATTTACATCTAATCAGGGCCTGAACGGATACCAGTGTATGATACAAGGACCGAATTGCCCTGAAAGTGAGCATACAACCAACATTGCTTTTCCCATATATGTATATTACCAACATATAAAAGAAATGGGGCTATTCCCACAATGATCAATGATTGGTTAAGGGGATGGGATATATATAAAAAATTGGTAATTTGACTAGTTCAAATACATGGTCTTAAGAACCACTTGTTTTCGGTTATAAGCTACTGTATATATAAAAAAAAAAAAAATACAGCCATTAAAAATCTGAGATCTGTAATTAGCAGTATTTGGTAAACTATAGGCAATTAACCCAACTGCCGACTCCTTATCACCCCAACGATGGTTGAGTTTCCTTTGTAATGCTCCCTCCAATTAAAGTTTATTTCCCCCTTTGGTTTACTTTTAACCTTGTTCTATTGTAGCCCTCGGTATGTTTTATTAACTGAAATTGCCCCATTTGATGCAGTATTTTAGCATTTGGATCAGGTTCATCATATTTTCCAATTGGGGATTTGGGCCAGGGTTTTGCATAAGCCAACATTTATTATTAGTATGAATAATTAGATTTTCTATTCTGCTCCCCAAACTATCTTTTCACTGTTATCCTCATACAATTTAAGTTAACAGTTCTGACCTTTGGAAAATAAATATTTTTTTAATCCATTTGGGCAAATGCATTTTTGGTTTGTGCTTTAGTTTACCTACCAGTTGACATCCATCATGGTTGATATTATGGCAGAGGCCTCAGAAACCAGAAAGTGGATACAGGGCAGCTACACCTGTCTGCCGTTAGAGGGCACTGTTAAATAATGATGCAGGTGGTGTTGCATTTCGTACTGGTCACTGTCAGTTAAATATCAAATCAGCCATTAACCGTTATCGTCATGAAAGTGGATACATAGAAAATGTCTAAACACGGTACTTTCACACGACTGTCAGGAATTAACTTTTGTTATCGTTTTTCATAAATTTTCTTAAAGGTATGAAGAGATAACTTGAATAAAACACACATTTGTTTCATATAACATCTTTATAGAAAACATGTCAAGTTTAAAATAAAAAACCTTTTTTTGTCTTTTCACTTGTTCATTGCTTTAAGTTTCATTTACTGAACAACTGTAACATCCATCTGTGTCGTAGGCTCTTTGTGTCACTGGGAGATTGTAAGTGTCTGTCACAAACGTTTGTATACCGTCTCAACAATGTTAGGAAAAGGCATCCTCCAACATTCATCAAGGTCTATGGTTCTTGGAAGCAGTTCCCATCGAGACAGTTCCACCAGTAGTGCCAGGCGGTGGCTCCAGTACCTTGTAAACCACCAGCGATGGCAGTTGTATGACGAAAAAGCCTGTATTCGGCCCCTGAAGCGGTCAAAATCCTTCTGTTGCTCACCACTTCAGATTAGCCTGAAGGCACCTGGGTTGCAGCGTGTTGGCATTTCTCGATATGCTAGGTGAGGCTTCAGCACAACAAGCAGGATTTAGCAGCAAACCCGGAAAGAATAGAACAATCCTATTCCAACATGTATGTCACTCCAACATTCGTAAAAAAAAAGAAAAACTACAAAACAAATGAGAATACTTTTGAGTTTTAGTTTGCACATAGTCTGCTTGGAAAAAAGTAGAGAATCATTTTATTAGAAACTGCTTATAAAAACAGCTCACCAAATACAAAGTCTGCAATGGCTGACAGCTTAAAAGCTGTCAATTAGTAACCAATGCAGATGTTTATTTTCTAACAAGTATATTCAGTGAAGGCTCGATGTTGAGTTGCATTTTCTTTTTAAACACTATGAAGACGAATTTACTCCTTCATTTGAGTGTGACTTCATTACAACACACACTAATAGCTCAGCTTATTCATTTCAATACCACAGACGGTATCTTCTCTGTTTGAAAACCGTACTGTAGAATTGTGCAGTACCGTGTAAAACAGCAGAGTTGTTCGGGGCGGTGGTTTAATAAATCAGCTATCAAACGTTCTGAAGAGAAGAACAAGAACTGATTATTTTTGAAGGATCAAATTGACCAATCGGATGCGTCTTACAGTGAATGGCTGTTAGAACCGCGAGCCAGGGGGTAGTTTCTACAGTTTCATTTCATCATAAATATAAAGTTAAAAAAGTGCTTATTTAAAGAAACTATAGTGAAGTGATATCATTCACCAGTGTCACTTTTGGCATTTGTTCCTGGCCAGTATCTGTGTCGCAGAATCAAAGGGTAGGGATATCCTCTGTGTACCACCTGCGACCCTGGCCTGGATTGTCAACATCACCAACCAGGTCTCTGGACATTCATCAATCCATACAGAACGAAATTTTTGCTTAGTTCTTTTTTTTCTTTTGAATAAAAAAGGCTGATAACCAAAGATAAGAGGCTATCTGCCATTGCTATAAATATAACTAGGCACACTTCGCTTTTTCGCTTTCACAAAGTTTCGAACACGAAGATATGAGTAAAAACGAAAACTACCGTCCGTTATAATTGCACATAACCTTTTTTTTTTTTTTTTTTTTTCAGAGAACGGAGACATTTGAAACGAGGGAGTTCGACGCGGTCCACAGCCGACTGTCCTCTACGGGATGTCCCGTACCCATCGGCAGAGCGAGTGAGAGAGGGGGCGGGCGGCTTAAGAACAATGTTCCGCTTTGCTTTGGCAAAAAGTTGATGCCGTGGAGTTTTCCTGCCATTTTTTAAACAGCATCTAAACTGCAGGGTCCCAAAGGAACGGCCACGGGGGACAGTGACTTCACATACTTCAAGATCCTATTTCTCTTCTCCACCCCCCTGACGTTCTCTTCCAGACCTCCATGACCGCCGTCTCCTTCCTCCGTTCCTCCCCCTCCCTCCAAGGCTCTCGTCTCCACGTCTCATGCGCAGTGTGGCCAGTTTGACTCCCCGCCTGCCGGAGTGCACTTAGGCGATCATGTACTGAGTGATGGCTCTCAGAGCGTAGAGGAGCTCCGCCTGCAGCCGGGCCTCCATGATGAGCAGGTTCACATGTATCTGAGGACCAGAGATCAACTATTATTATACCCATTATAGTGAACATGTATCTGAGGACCAGAGATCAACTATTATTATACCCATTATAGTGAACATGTATCTGAGGACCAGGGATCAACCAGAAAACTATTATTATTATTATACCCATTATAGTGAACATGAGGACCGGGAATCAACCAGAAAACTATTATTATGATACCCATTATAGTGAACATGTATCTGAGGACCACGGATCAACCAGAAAACTATTATACCCATTATAGTGAACATAAGGACCAGGAATCGACCAGAAAACTATTATTATTACTGTGCATAGAAATGCACAATCTTGATATCCCTTTTCCTCATATTATTCTGCCACCTACCAAAACAGGGAATTAATGGAGCCTCAACCACAATGACCTATGATTCGGTTCAACCAAAGGTCTTGTTCCACAATGCTGTGCTATTACTTTTCATATTTCATACTTTGAGATATTCTACTTTAAAATAAAAATGTTTTTACAAGGAAAGTCAATGGGTGGACCGCAGAGCCCCGTCCGCCAATTCTCTGACACTTACTACTTCAGACTTCGTAACTTGGTCAATTTCTTTTATCGTTGACCTTCTTTCAAAGGTTTAACAAATCAAGACACAGAATTTCGATTACCTTTATACTTTTTTCATAATCACAGTTCATCGGCTTCATTTTCAGTTTGTCTTATTGATTTACGCTGAGGTTAGAGTGCAGGACGTGCAGCCAGTGTTGCCAGATTGGGCAGTTCACCCCCCAATTCGACTACTTTTTACGACGTTCAGGCACTGTTGCCAGACTCTGCGATTTTTCCTGCCCGACTACTTTTAATCACGTTAGGCTGGATAAATGAGCATTAGGCGAGTACATTCAATTTCGGCTGGTTTTAAAAAGAACAGGCAGGATTATTATCATTCTTTCTACAAACATCAATCAATACCATACCTTTCATATGGCATATTGTTTGTGCAGCTATAGTACCACTATTACTGCTACTACTACTTCTTAGCAGATGCCTTTATCCAAAGCAACATGCAAAAAGATCATAAAGATCACATTTTTATGCACAGTAATCCCTTATGCATGGGATTACATTTTCTAGTTACTATTATTATACCCATAAGGGTGAAAGGGTGGCGAAAACGTGGAGCTACACACGTCATTATTCTGAAATCACTTAACAAAATATCCCGTTTGGCATGACCAAGTCACTGATATCTTTGCAACACAAACAGCGAGGAGGATTGACTTGATCTATAAATGAAGTCCATAATTTCACTTGGCTTAAAAACCTGACCAACATTCTGAAACATCCTTTAACATCCATTTGCCTCAAACAATGTTAGGCTTACAGCCCATGTACATAGTTGTGAAATAATGTTCTTGTTCCTTTATTTGGTTGTTACTCTGACCGTTCTGGTTGATATGGTGGAAAGGATGTGAAGGATTCAGAGCATGGTGCATTTTAAATGGAATCACTTTTGGTCTTGTGTCTTCATTTTTCTTAAACCAATTGTAACTGAAAATAAACATATCCAAATTACAATCAATAGTTTCAGTCATTGAGGGCAAAAATAGGCCCAGAATTTTTATTCAGTTTTAAAAATCAGGAGTAGGCCTGATTTGACTAATTGGCTTTGCATCCAAGACATGCTGCCCACCAGCTTTTAAAGTACAATACTGCCACTGGTGGATTTATATACATTTTATTCACTTAATTATCCCTCCCTGCGATTTTGTAGTTCACCAAAACACCCTGAAACAACTTATACTTACTTACACTTATGCCACCATACGCCACTAACAGCGCAAGCAGGCCAATGGCAACCAAGTGCACAGTCCTTCCTCCCTCACTTTAAAAACCACCAGCCGCCACTGATTGATACCCATTACAGTGAACATGTATCTGAGGACCAGGGGTCAACCATGAAACTATTATGATTGTGATACCCATTATAGTGAACATGTACATATCTGAGGACCAGAGATGGACCAGAATATCACTAATATTATTTAGCACCATCATCAGCGTTAATGTTGTAAATGCCTCCTCTAGAGCTGCGTGTGTGTGACTGTTGTCCCGGGCGTTCTCTTACTCGTTCTGAGGGTTTGAGGGGTGCCCAGGGCAGGGGACACACGGGGGCCTTGGTGTCGTCTGGGAAACAGGCCACCGCCTTGATGTACAGCTGCATGTCGCTCTCCAGCAGCTGGTTCACCTCCCCGTAGTCATAGTCATCATACCTGGTAGACACATACACACACACACTTAGACTGAGGAATACGATTGGTTGATACGGTTCCAACACCCAGCCGATGGTACAGACTATTCCCAATGTTCACAGCCCACAGCCTTAAGGCTTAGTTATGGGTCAACGCAACGCAAGGAGGTTTACGGACCCGTTACGTCCCTTGCGGACCCCCCTTGCGTCCACCGTAAGGGCCCGACGTGCGCCTTTCAAAAATTGTAACCTTGCGTTGGGGCGACGCAGCAGCAAGGTCTGTGATTGGTCCGCTCACTAACACCTGACGCAGAACCAAAACAGGTTCACAACTGCGTCAAAGTGTCATTGCATTGTGTTGCGTCAACGTGGAACCCTAACTGAGCCTTTACCCTTTGCCAGATATCTAGCTCCCATCCTGAACCATAATGACATGCATCTGTATTCACCACGAGTCGTGATGCGTCCCTACTACATAACTAACTACTACATAACTTATATACTGATATAAAATATGATTGAAAATATAAGTAATACATTTTCTTTGTAGAGAATTATAAATTTGGATGCGTTAAAGAAAACAATATATATAATAAATAATAATAAATGGAAAGAAATAATTTTGATTATTATAATGACTAAGGAAGATAATTATATTGAGTTACGGAGAAGGGGTGGGATTCCATTAAATCAGTGTAAACCTCTTCCCACTCCTTTTCAAACATGTTATTGTAATCAGGAAATGTTTGTCATTTATGTATCTAATTACGCTTTCTATTTTTTGTAATATGATTTTCAGTATGACAATTTCTGTTTTTCTTTTACATGTTCGAAATAAAATCCAAATAAAATCAAAATCAAAATCAAACCACTAGCAGTGATGAGGACGCCACGGTCCCCGAGTATGGCGGCGCGGCGGGGGCCCTCACCGTATGCCCAGGACGCAGTGGATGTGGTTCCAGATGGCCCGCTTCAGGTCGGGGCTGTGCGAGGAGGGGAGCGACGCCACGCTGCGGAACCGGTCGTCCAGCAGGTGGCCAATGTCCGAGTACAACCGGTTGACCAATGAGAAGCCGTGGTCCTCCCACGAGTAGTCCTGCGGGGGGGGGGGGCAGACACCGTTCGCCGTCAACACACTTTAAGAGGTAACCACAACACTGCACTGCACCCGTTAGGAACCCGGCTGTATCTTAAAAGATTAAGACTAATGAGATCCACCCAGAATGATTGAGCCAGTTAGATGACCCCTTTAAGCCATCGTCCAAAACAGAAGAAAAACAAACGCTTAGAGCCGAATGGTTCTGGGAGAAGGAGAAGGAGGAGGAAGGTGGGGGGGGGTTTGGATGGGTGGACATTTGACACCCGACCCACACACACACACACACACACACACACACACACACACTGACAACAGCAGCTGCTGGGCAAGCGGCCACCAGCCCCACGTGCTCGCGTCCTCACGTCCTCACCTGGACTCTGAACACCTGGAAGTGGTCCTCGTCCCGTCGGGTGAACTCCTGGTAGCGGAAGTCGGGGTCGCTGATGAAGTGCGAGGGCTCCGCCGGGTACACAGCCGTCTCCTCCTCCTCCTCCAGCTCTGCAGACACACGGACCAGAGGCCAGGGGTGAGAAGGGCCGGTAAAGACACGCGCTGGGGGGAGGTTCCCCCCTCCAGGCTGGCCTACATGGAGATCCCTGGGGGCCCGGCTGTGTGTCAGATAGCCGAGCGGAATGCATGCATGGGCCCGGTGTCGGGTGTCTGTCTGTCTGTCTGTGCGTGTGTATACATATCTGGGTCAGCATATGGGTACGTGTTGGATGGCTATGCATGCATATGTACAGTACGTACACATACATATTTATTTATATGTGTTTCTATTATTATTGTTATTGAAAGTTTTAATTTCAGGATAAAACCCAGTTTTTCAAGGGGGTCCTAACAATTTCTTGAATGTGTGCATACCAGTTTCAGAGAGAGAGAGAGAGAGAGAGAGAGAGAAAGATAGATAGATAGAGAGGGTATGTACCCGTTTGTTGGAGTGTGTGTGCGTGCAGGAGGCGCTCCTCTCGTTTCTCCCTCTCCTCCTGAGACTTCTGAATCCTCTCCTTTAAAAACAACATCTCACAGCTTGAGTCCAGGGCCTGGGGTTCAGAGAGAGGGAGAGAGAATGAGAGAGTGAGAGAGAGTGGCAGAGAGATGCAGACAGAGGGAGAGAGACAGACCGGAAGAGATATTCAGTAAAATGCACACTAAATGAAATGTTCTGCACCAGTCTTTCCTCTTTGAACCATCTTCCCAATCATTCTTATGTCTAATTCCTAAACAGAGTTTACAAACTAAGAGATGAAGTAGCTGGACCTAATTAATTTACATTTAGGGCATTTAGCAGATGCTTTTATCCAAAGCGACTTACAAAGGTTCATACACACATGCACGGCGGCAGCCAGCTCGCCGGGAGCAGTTAGGGCTAGGTGTTTTGCTCATGGACCCCTCGACACTCTGGGAGTGTCTGGGAATCGAACCAGCAACCTTCCGGTTACAAGTCAACCCCGCTCAATCACTTTGAAAACAACACTTCAACAACATTCAATCCAAAAGGGCCACCGTGGACGAACACGACGCCCCGACCACAAGAAGAGTGGGGTCACCTGTCGCTGTGTGATGTCAGGCACGTTGGCGTTGCCGTTAGCAACGTCGCAGGGGCAGGAGGCCGGGGGGGTGCCGTTGGGGGACTTGGGCAGCGGGGAGAGGTCGCACGCGCCGTCGGTGCCCGAGCCGAACACAAAGCTGCAGAGGGAGTGGCAGTGGGCCAGCAGCACCACGGCCTGCACCAGCTCAGCCAGGGACCAGCACTGCTCCCCCGTCTTCAGCAGGGTCTGAGGGGGGCAGCAGAGAGGGGCCGCGCTCAACACCTGGATACCAAGCCTGGAGGTCTCTCTCGGTCCGTGTCTCTCGCTTACTGTACCGAGTACACAGACTCTGTGTAGACTCAGACTCAGTGTACTCGGTACACTGCAGACTGTCATTTGGTCATGCTACTGAAGAACCAATACATTGCCAAGTTGATTCCAGAATAAAGACTAGCTAGTAAAAATGATTTGTTTGAAACCAGTATTAGCTCTATTGCATCGCATAACAAGTTCACCGAACAAGTAATGAGATCACATAAGGACATATGTTGTTGGGGCAAAATTATCATATTTTCATTCACACATTGAAATACGATTTAAATGTAAAATACAAATGAGTGATCGCTGTGTCTATGCGTGTGTGTACATATCTGGATCTGCATGCGTCTGGGTACATTGCATATGCATGCATCGCCATAGCGACTACTACGAAGTGCCGTACCTGGATGTGTGAGCAGGCGACAAGCCAGGGCTGGTGGGCCAGCACCTTGTTGATGTGGTCCAGCAGTCGGAGCCGGGGGGGCGCGGCCTCCAGGCCTTGCAGCCAGACCGGGTCCCCGCCCACCCGCAGGAAGTGGGCGGAGTGGAGGGACACCAGGTAGCTGCAGTGGTGCCGTGCTGCCGCCTGGCCAGGGGAGAGAACCCGGTCAGGGGGGAGGGGGGCGTTAGTACAGCCACACATTAACAGATAACAGGTCAGAGGTCCGTGTAAGACGACGGCACCGAGAAACCTGAGCGGTTGATTAACTAATTATTGAAATCTTGTCTGGTTGCACACCTTTCAACAGTCCATTACAATCTGTACTAAACCAATGACATCACAACCTCATTCTAATCGGATCATCATGTATTTGTATTGGTGACTCTGTAGACTAATAATGAAATATTCTAATTGTCATAAGGCAGAAAAAATTCAACCAACTTCTAATTCTAAAACCGGTTGGAAATGAAAAAACACTCAGTATGCAGTTTCCGCCATACGCCATAGCACTGATGACTACACCTCCCCCCCCCCCCCCCGGGGGGGGGTGGGGGGGGCCCCCCCCCCCCC
>OMLJ01051448.1:0-12027 GCA_900302595.1 Gadiculus argenteus | reverse complement strand
TCCTTTTAAAGTGTCTCCTGACAGCGTGTTCCCTGTGCACTGACCTGCTCCCATGGTTGTCCATGTTGATGCCATGGGGCTGGGTGTAGGAGTATGGAAACCAGCCTTTTCTGTGAGGGGGGGATCATTTGGAGATGTTAGATGTCTTTTATCGTCCTGTTCATTACGAAGGCGGACATACAGTTTGCACAATGTCTTACCGTCCAGTCCTTTCATTCTGACCGTAGTGCCAGCCATCCCTCGGCTCAGAGATGAGCAGGGTGATGTTATCGTTGGGCAGGAAGTGAAGCAAGCAGGCCCCGCCCCCCGACGCACTGCCCTCGGATCCTGCAGGCGTGTGCGCAAACATGGCTTCCACGCGCATCGGTTCAGAGAGCATTCTGGGCAGACTGGTGCCTGCATAGCAGCGAGGGAAAGGTGATCAGGTCATTGTGTTACAACGCTACATAGAATCTACATTTAACCTGTAGGCTAGGTGCATGAAAAGCTCTTGGTTGGCTTGTTTGTTTCCTGTGGAGCCAGGTGTGTTTGAACCTGCCACTATTCTGAATATAATTAGTCTACACGTCCTTCTTTACTGTAACACACTGATTCACCAGGTGCAACACCCAACCGGGTCAGTGTAGACACTAATTACATTCAGAATAGTGGCAGGTTCAAACACACCTGGCTCCACAGGAAATCAACAAGCCAACCAAGAGCTTTTCGTGCACTTACCCTATAGCGGTGGTGGGCATTCAGGGCACACCGTAAAATGTAAGGCATGTTAAAGGGGACATATCATACCACCAGGTGTGAGTGTGATTAAGGCCATGCTCTACCACTGGAGCTAGTCTGGACCAGGGGTTATACAACTGCTTCTGTCACCCCAAGTGATAAAATCTTACCTTGGAAGCCCCCGAGTCTCATCTCACTGACAGGTCTCCTAGGCAACGGCAGGGTCGACGTGGCGTACATCTCGGCGGCTTTCATCAGCAGGGGGTTCAGCGGGGGACCCTGGCCGGCTGCGGCCCCTGCCTGTTGGTGCATCAGATGGATGGGGGTCATGGCCCGGGAGAGAGGCGCGCTATGGGGCAGTGGGGGGCTGTGGGGGGCGCTGTGGACGATGGGGAGGGTCATGGCCTGCATGGCGTTCAGGGCGGAGGGGGCCTGGCTGAGGGACAGCACCGTGGAGGGGATGAGGCACGGAGACAGGTTGGAGGTGCCGGTGGCCAGGAGGAGGGGACTCTGCTGGGACGAGCTGCCCGTAGCGCTGGTGGGCGTGGAGGTGCCCTGGCTGCTGCTGCCTTCGGGGCGCGGGCCGGGCTGGAAGCCCAGAGGGGTGCTGGCGTGCTGGGGGGACGCTCCGAGGGATTCACCACCGGAGGCCCCGTCGCAGGCGGCCGGGGGGCGGGGCAGCGGAGGGGAGCCCTGAGGTAGAGAGCTGTCGTTCTGGGAGGAGGGAGGGGGGAGACCCCGCTGCTGCTGCTGCTGCTGCTGCTGCTGAGAGCGATTGGTGTCTCCATTCGACAGAGGCGGGACTTCCTGAACAGACAGCCTCTGATAGGCCGTTAGAGAGAAGGGAGATACAGTCAACAATCTTCAACAATGACTCAATGTCAAAGGGTCTGTGGTTGTGTATGATTAACATTGAGTTCAACACATCTCTTGGATATTAAAGATTAAAGGTTAAAGGTTGTATCAGGCCGAAACATAAATTATCACATTCATCTGATCTTTCGTCACAATCCACTAGCTGCCCGCCCCATAGGCAGGCCGTCAAAAAAACCTGTCTCTGTAGGCAGCCTATGCTCCGAGATCGTACACAAAAATAAATGGTACTACCAACCTCTCAAAACCAAAATAAATAGTATTCCAACCAATCACCGACAAGGTGTTGTGGGGTTTTGCGCTGCGTTCATAGATAGTTTTTACTGGATGCACGAAACACGGAAGGGAGGGGCGAGCTGGCCCAACACCGCTGATACAACCTTTAATGAACATTGGTAATTCGTTGATCAGAAGAAGCGTGTGTCTGTCACCTGGTCAGGCTGAGAGGAGCCTGGCTTGGTGTGCCGCAGAGTGTCCCCTATCGCCGCCGCCCCGGAGGTCTGTGGAGCGGTGTGGCGCAGGAGGTTCAGGGCCCGTTCCGGGAGCTTGGTGGGCTGGGAACAGGACTGTTGCCAAGACGACAACTTCTGGGACAGAAGTTCCCTGACCTGGGAGAATAAAGAAGAGCATTACATGTCGGTAACTCACGCAATTGCACCACACCATGTGAAGAACATGGAGTCCAACCACCAGGATACATTGTTGTGGGCTTTGAAGATACTAATGATTGTTATCATGGTTCTGCTTATGGCGTCACCTTGCAGTGGTAGTTGATGAGCAGTTTGGTGACAGAACTCTGCCGGTCCACCAGGAAACAGTATCTTCTTCTCTCCTCAGTGAGGGCGGACCTGTAGCCCACGGCAACCAGAGTGTCCAGCTCCAACTGCCGACGGCTCATCAGCTCCACAAACTGGGAGAGAAACGGTTTGGATCACGTTTTTTTTTTCTCTGCATTTTGGATGTTTCGATACAAAAACACTCTGTGTTATGTTCGTGCACGTCAGACACTATAAGTACAGCTAGAACAAAAACAAACTTCACTGAACAAAGAGTGACCTTTACGTCTGAGGGAAAGGCTGAGGGAAAGGGACAAGCACGACGATTACACGTTGAGGAAGCTGTGACCCACTTCCTGCCTGTAAGTGATCGGAATCATGAAATATTTGCCCTCAGGCGTTTGACCTTTCCTCTGAAATAACCAGGCTGTTCAATTCTACACTTACGCCAAATGAGAATGAATACGGCTGTACCTCTTAAACGAGACACATTTCTTCCAAATAACCAAACGTTCACTCAGTGGCCTTGATATTTGTACAAAATCCGCTGAGACGGATTGTCCTTTAATCTCATTCAGAGTGCCCCATAACAAACACAGTGACCAGGTCGTTTACGTAACCCCTTATAATGCTGATTAAGAGTGTGTGTTAGATTATTTCTGTGCACTTAACACAATAGGCCACTTTGTTTTCACTACCTAATCTCCACAGCTGTAGGAGTAAGCCCATGTGCATGCATGCTTTACAGTGCCAAAAAATGCAACAATACATTGTCCCCTTTAGGTTTCCTTCTTACCTGCATCTCCCTGTCCCCGTATTTGTTGGGGTGACGCGTGGCCTGGCTCTTCCTGCGGAGCTTCTTCAGCTGGGACTGGCATCGCTCAATGGACTCTGTCTTAGACCTACGTTCACTCTGGTACTTCTTTAACGTCGCCTGAGAGAGAAGGAAAGAAGCTCAGCAAGAAACACAAGGTTGTGTTCACAAAGATGTTTTTTTTCTGTTTCAACGACTTGACATCAGCTGTAAAGGACTACACAGGCCTGACACTAAACACACCTGTAATCAACTGTTGCTCAAGTGAAGACAGTGCTGAGATGTTTGAGTCATGTCTAAAAGCAATGTAAGCTAACACACTCACTGTAAGGTATTTGATGTCCAGCTCCAACTTCTGCTCCAACTGGGCCAGCAGCTCAGAATGAAACAGCTTTAACTGCGAAGGAATCAGATCCATATCAATGATTTAATACAACATATCAACGTGTCCACACTATTAACAAAAACATGGGGACAAACCAAACAAACGACCACTGCAGTTCACACACTTACCACATCTTCCAGTTGCACCTGAATCTGTCTATGGACCTCAGCCATCTGAAACAGCGTGTCACCTGGAATGAATGGGATCAATTCAACTACATTAAAAATAAAGGCTTTAATACAGTAGACTCTAGCCGGCTACAGTACAAAACACTAAATTCAACAAAAGTATCTCACGACAGTTGAGTTTAATAAAGTAGGCTAGGATCTCAGCCCTGCATAAAGAACGTAAAAAACAGCACAGTATAGGAAGGAACATGTGCCACAGATATAAGCCATAGGTCTAAAAAAACTAAAAATACCACAGATTATTGTTAACTCTTAATGAGTTCACATCCATAGATCACTGTCCAGTATCCCAACTGTTTGCACTGATTGCATTTGTCCCTCCTCCACCCTGCTGAGAGTTGTAAGTCTATTTCCACATCCCTCCCTCATCTATTCCTCCCCCTTCCCCCATACAGCACAGTAGTCTGTGGTGTCTGGCATCTCTCCCTCCCTCCCTTTCTCTCTCTCTCTCCCTCCCTCTCTCTCTCGCTCTCTCTCTCGGGCCACCCCCGCTGTTTTCAGCATTACAATGAGATCATGTGGTGTTGTTAATCTCCCAACAATGAATCTACTCTCTCTCTCTACTTCAGTTCTCTTTCCCTTTTTGCATCTCACTCTCTCCCTCGCTCTCTGATCTTATCTTGCTCAGCCTGTCATCCTGTCTTCTCCCTATCTATGCCTTTATCTCTCTATCTCTACTATGTTTATCGGTTTCTTTCCATTTGTCCACATGAGTCTGCTCCTCCTGCCCGTTACACCGCTCACCCAGTTCTTTAGATCCCTGGCTGTCGCTAGCCAGCTCTCCCAGTTTCACGAGGGCATCAAAGTAGCCCTTGGCAGCCACTGTCACTCCTGAAGAAAAGAGCACATTTTTTCTGAATAAAAGCCGTTTCATACCGGAAACCCAGGATAAACCCTGTTTAGACCAGGGTGAGGTTACAGGAAAATACCTCGTTATCGGGCATGAAACTTTACACTTATTAAACAGCAGACTACGTATTTTCCATAGTTGTGGTAGATGTAATACATTATGCTGATTGTTTTCATCAAATTACTTTTGTGACCTGTTAGACTCACACGAGCATAGTAAAATAATATTTGACTTCATAGCGCCATGGCTTCAGATCTTAACCAAATGGGTCACTTTATCAACACCCTCTTTTTTGCATGTGGCTGCGAGCTGAGCCGAGGTTCGCTTTATTGCAGATCCACCATTTCACAGCCAGTGCGGGTCTTTCCCAGGTTTTGGCCGGGGTGTGAAAGGGGTTACAGAGGGTATGACAATGGTCCTCTGTAGGCTCTAATGAGAGGCTGGAACTGCACTTCTAATGAAGCTTCTCTGGTTAGAGTGGGACAAACTGCCCTGTCTTCACCCGACTGTATACCAGGCACATCTGAGCTACCACAAACGACATGTAGGATTCTAGGATTGGTTTACATTTACATTTAACGTTTTAGGCCGTTTTTTTCTAAGCAAAGTTTGGTTATTTTTCCAGGAACTATGTGTCTGTCGCTCACCCATCAAGGCTTTTTCGTAGTGTTTCCCCATGGTTACAAAGTTCTTCAAACTGGGATTGAACTGGTCCAGGATGCCCTGCAAGCACATCACTTTCTTTTAGAAGCAGACACTTCACAGCAGAAATAGAATCTGCGGCAACACAGATATGGGCCTCTGCCTGACAACAGAGTCGTCATGGCGCACTGGACGGGTCGAGACACCTTACCTTATAGACATTCTCCGTCATCTTGTTGACCTCTTCGGTGCGCGACATGTTTGCTCTCTTGCACTTCGTTTTTATTGATATTAATATGTTGTTGTTGTTATTGTTGTTGTTGTGTTCCTCCCCGGTTCCAAACTCAAACAACAGCAACCCACTAAAAGGTGAACATGAAAGAATGTTTGCATTAGTGCATAAATTAGCCCCAAAGGCACAACAACCTCAAAAGTGTGGGTCTTATAGAAGCTGTGCGGCATTTAAAGAGGAGTCGATGGGCATGTAAAGGCATTCATTGGTAGGCTCCTCATGTAGGCAGCATTAGTGTGGAGGTCCCCATTGATCCATGCACATAGAGATGTCCCTTTCTCAGGGCTCACAACACTAACTATAAAGCCACTCTGGGACCACTATTAAGCTGCTATTATGCTTGCATACACTGCATTCCAGGTTTAACAAGAAATATGATTATTAAATGCCTAGAAAATAATACAATTGAACGGATTTGATATTTACAATCAACGAATCATACAACAATGAATAATAGCCTATACAATTCTTTTATTTTCTTTCAGTCAATTGTTCTTCATCCTAGCTCCTGTTTTACACGGATAACTTTAGTGTCTCTGTTTCCAATTCCTGTATCTCTTCCAAGCATTGAGGGAACCCAAATATTTTTCCTAGACTCATGTGGCCAGGCAGCTCCACATTCTGAGATAAGAACAATGTGGTGTCCCATGTCTCCAGACACTAAATAAACGGGACACCACGATTCCTTGATTCCTTGGCAAAGAGGAGGATGGAGGAAAGCGCTCCAGGGTCGAAGGGACTCCAGCATGGCTGCACTGACAAATGGCTCATCCTACTAGGCTTCCCCTTTGTTATTACAGCCAGATTACGTGGAACACTTAGAGCCATATCAAGTAATGACGAGTGGCTCAAGAAAACATTCCCCCGAGCACCAGGAGCGCCTTCCCACAATATTAGCTTTCCCACGACAGGCTGCAGATGAATTTGATGTTAAGCAGGTTTCGATGGATTAATGTGCTAACCTTTCTCTCCATGTGATACAGTAGGTTTACATCAGAGTACTATGTGGTTCCCAACTATGCACATCTGAAGAATCACATAGGCTATGATCCATGCCAGGGCTGCATGATGGTTGCATAATGCATCATTGCTTTTGAAGAGTTAGGCCAAATATTCATTATTTAGAGTCACCCCTTTAACTCAATCAACAACCGTGAATAATACATGAAAACATAGGGCCTATCATATGCTATAGTACCCCACCATTAAGGAAGTTGCTGCTGTCGAGATAATCAATTATTCAACAGTTGATTGACAAATTCAACCGAATTCCGCAATTTAGAGAGTCAATGCGGTGCACGGTAAGCCATTGACCCACAACATTGTTTCAATACATTTAACTGCAGCAAAAGTCCCCAGCCATCTGGCCATACCGCCTCTATACCTGTTGAGTTCAAATGAGTTCAAACTATTCCCACGCAACCTAAAAACGGGGCAACATAGGATACAATCTTTGAAAATTGTAAGAAACCCACATACCTTTTCAGATGTCATTGTTGGAAACAAAGTTGCCGTGCGACTGTTTAAACGGAACGCAGAGCAGCACCCCCCCTCCTTTCTTTCTGTTACTTTCCCCCTTCGTTAGTGGGGGGTTGTTTCATCCACCAGTGCACTAAATCTCAGAGCCCTCCACCCCTTTGCCTGCCCTCATTCTCCCTCTCTTTACACTCTGCCTGCCTCTCCTTTAGTCCCAGCAATCGGGGTCAGTTATGTGGTGCCGTGCAGTACCTCTTCTCATTATTGAGCCGATTATCAACATGCCTTCACGGATCGCACCCCGGCCAGAGAATCAGCCACAAGAAACCCTAGAAATGCACCCGCAACTTTCCTGCCGTTCTAACCCTCAGCCATCCCATTCTCCCAACCTCTCCTGCCCTGACAATGTTCTCTCTATTTAGATCGTCCCCTCGCTATCCCCCTCACTCCCTCACTCACTCACTCACTCTCTCGGGCAGAATAACAATGAGCTAACGGGACCCTGACTGAATAGTGGCAGGGGGAGAAATGACCTGGGACATGTTGGACCGGAGACAAGAGGCACCGTGAAGCCTTAACACACAGCAGCTCTCCCCCACACTGGGAGCGCACTTCACAATAACTTTGTGAAGTGACACTTTGAAGCATTCATAAAGTAGGCCTAGTAGTAGTAGGCTAGATAGTGAATTAATCATTTATAAAGCGTTGGTTCTACATCATTAGTAGGCTATAACCAGTTAATTGTGTGATAATGGTTTATTATTATTAAGTTAATTATTTCCACAATTTGCTGCGTGTTTAAACATTAGAAACACTTAATAATGCTGCAATTCCCAATTCCTCATTAGATAATACTCATTGAGTGTGGGCTCGTCTGGTTTATTTATTTAAACTCGAAAATTAATTGAGGGCAAAGGGCTCATTTGCAATGATGTCGAGGAAAATACAAGTGAGCCAAAGTGAGGACTATCTAGCAAGTATTTATAAATTACATTTAAAGGCTGGAAATACCACAAGTTACATTGCAGCAGTAGGCCACCAGGAGGACTAGGCCTACTAAAAATTACATTCTCACACAAGAATCGTATCTTACGCTTTCTAAGTAGCCTACCTGAATCAGTCGATCCTTTACATCGTTTCTAAATGCTTGCACCATGACATGCTGTCTTTAGTGTAAAGGAGGTGTTGAGGTCCAGGGACTTGGCCACAACCAATGGCTGTACGTTTATTTGGTAGCCTAATTCAACAGTTTTATATTGATATTGTCATTAAATAATTGTCATTTATAATTGTCATTAAATAATTAATTAGTCAGTCATGAAACCTGTTGTCTTTGAAAAGTAACAATGTCAGGTGGGTTGGATGTCAATTATAACCTCCAACTTGTGCATAGTCATATGTCATCTACTGGCCGCAGCAGAGAGCTGTTTCTTCTCTGGAGACCTGGGTTCAAGTCCCATAGGGCGCTCTCCATGGAAACCTAAGGTCATAAAGTCCTTTTGGAGATATGACCTCTGACCAGGTCATAGCTGTCCACGTAGTGCCACGTAGCGAGCTGTGGACCTTCATCCTGCTGATGAGGCTACACACAGAATCCTAAAGTAAGTAGGTTATTTTTAGATAACCTACTTACGTGAACATGACACATCATTCTTAACGGGTTCAATGCATGGACACGTAATGATGTCGAATTGTAATGTAAATGATAACCTCTGACCAGATGATAATCTGGGTCTTGGGGGTCCAGTGGAGAGCAGCTATCAGAATTTTAGACCTGGATTCAAGTCCCACCCAGAATGCACCTTGGAATTCTTATTCAATTTGGAAAACAGTTGTCTTATAATAATAATGAATGTAATAATTGTCAACTATAAACTCTGACCAGAGTTCTGTGGTGAATTTGAGGGCTGTTGGTGATCAACGCTGAAGACCTGGACTCATGTCTCACTGAAAGTGATCTCCATGGAGCTCTTTAAGGCTGTTTAAAGGCAACAATATCACATGAACTGTAAGGTCAGTTATCGTCTCTGGAGACCTGAGTTCAACTGAAGCCTGTATCCATGGGTACAGGGTTACAGTAGGGTTAACCCATGGCCCCATAGACAATACATGACAGCTCTCTCCACTGCGCCACTAAGGACAGTATGATTGGGCTTAATTATACTTGATATTCACTTTCACTTGACATTGTTACCTCGGTTAATGAGATATGGTCCTGATCATTTGAATACATGTGGATGTTTTTTATTATTTTTATTTTATTACATATACTTTTCTTATTTTATTTGCAGAGAGCAGGCTATTTGCCAAAACATGACTAATACAACTTTGTACAACGTTTAATAAAGTTGATGTGTGTTTATCTTTTACGGAATAAATCATGCGTTCATGAATAATATTTTTAACAACTTCTTAAACCATGATTTATTTGACGAAAGAATGCTCTGTTTACAAGATATTTACATTTACATTTGAAAAATGACTTCCTCTTGGCTAAACCAGGTTCTGCAAAAGTAGAGCCACTATAACATTGTCCACTAGATGTCAGTAGAGCAACAATCTCGCTTTTGCGTCAGCCTGAACATGGACGGTCGAGGCCAGCCTGCATGTCTGATCCCCCTGCCTGCCTGGCTTCCCATGTTTGTATTAGAAGTTCCTCTCTGGACAGGATGGCAGCAGCCGAGATAAAGTCCTGAGGAACAGGAAGAACGGCTGTTTGTCTTTCATGATCTTAGTAAATAGTCGGTCAAGCAGGTTTATTTCCATGGTTTGAAGTCCACGATTTTTCCTTGGACATCATCCAAACGAAATGACAATTTCGTCAAAAACAATGTTTTGTAAAAGGTTGGATCATAGTCTCATGTGTCTTTCATGGAACAAAACAAATATGGAGCTCAACTATATTGTAACGGCGGCCAAGAAGTGCACATAGTCATTATATTTTGTGTATATCAGAGTTATGCAGGAGCAGGCTATATGCACTTATGCAATAGCACCTATTGCATAAGTGGATCTATATTTCCATTGCTCTAATCCAATGAGGTGTGACATGATTATGATATGATACACTGGCTGCTATAGCATGCAACTTTACCAGCTAATGGGCCAATTGTTTGTTTACACAGAACAAATGCAAAAGTAGGCTTATATATCAGACATTTGTTAGCTCTTACATTTTAGTTTTCACAATAGTGTTTGCATTCAGATGGTGATAGGCCTTTGAAGAGCCATTTTCTAAATAGCTATAGGCTACATGTAAATGTATTTGGACCATATATTTTGGACAAACCCAGCTGTCCAGAATCACATGAGAACCATTTGACAAATGTTAATTAAATGCATACAAACCGGTCAATAAATGAACCATATAAGCATCAGGCCATTTGATCTCACCTGAAATAAAATAGTCTAAGAGACACGTTTATGCAACACAATAAATAGATACTTTTGCAAAGTTGTTTTCCTTCCAAACCACATATAAATATGTCTTTTAATTTAGGGTTTTCAAATCATTGCAGGCATGTAAACGGTAAAATAGCAAAAGCTACCGGAATGTTACGTGTCCTCTCTCGTAACCGACGGAATGAACGAAAAGTTCTTCCTCCGTGTTTGTGTGATTTATACTTTGACCTCAATGCTGAGTGCTGACAGCCATCTGCTATCTGGCGCATCCACCAGTGCCGCTGGTGCAGACATGGACATGGGGAGGTAATCAGGCCAATCAGCCCTGGAGCGGAGACGTTATAAGCTGCCGCGTGGTGTTTGCACATACAAGAAGCCGTGCTGGTGCGTGCGTCTAATAGAATGACATGCATGATTGACTCTTGCATAATTGACACTCGATGAAATGAGGTGGGGTTCATGAGAGACGATAGAAAATAATAATGGAGAAAATAAATGCTAACCCTACATAGTTTTTCATTTTAAAAATATATATTATTGATCTGCTACATTGATGTACCAGGCCACGTGGCCCATGGTCAATGCGTGATAGTGTAGTCCACTTGTCGTGCGTTGGTCTACATATAAAGAGCAGACCCATAATTAGTATCATGAGCATCCATGCCTCTATGAAAAGGGGCAAATTGGGATTCACATGACGACCAGTAGGCCTATCTAGAGTAAAGGGGAGATGGGTCACCCAAGGCAACACGTGGAAGGTGGGGGTGTGGGGGGTGAGTGGGGATGAGAGGGCTGAGGAGGCGTGAGACACAGAGGCAGGGATGGATAATGTTGAGTTACCTCACTCCCTCAGAGTAAATCTCCCACAAGCTCATCTGTGGCCGAGGAGGACGGGCTTACGGCTGGGTCACCACAACACTCCAAAAGGTACGGCAAACTTCTTCTTTTTCATTTGTCTATTCAGTCCATTCCAAATATTGATCTGATTGTTATATATTTCCAGACTGCAGCACAGATTAATATATTAGTTTATTGTTCTGAATGAATGCTATGTAAACAATAATATGCAGTATGATTGTATCATCAAATGTGTATTAGTCCAGAGAAGTATAAACAAACAAAGTTGTTCAGTTGACTCTCAGCAATGCGCAAGTTTCAGTTTCAAGCCTAGTTCTACAAGTTCTAGTCCAGTGTAAAGTATACATTATGTACTTGATTTTGTAAGAAAGTATGGCATTTTATTTTTACTATATATCTGATATGTATTTTGTTTTGAATGGTGTATTCACAGTAGCACACCAGCCAGGTGATGAAAAGCTGAAGAGAATAAATAAGTACACACAATAGTCCATAAACTATGGAGAGAATTCTATAGTCATCGGTTAGAAAACACCACCAATCCTGACTTATGTGGTGCTAACATTTAGTCAACGAAGAAGTGTAAACAATATATTATTTTCCAGAAAATAGTCTTGCTTTGTGTGTAAACTGATAATAGGTTGAGGTGTTGATTGTATTGAATATGTTAACACAAGAGCTGTCGCACCATTTGATCAACCAAATTGGACTTACACAAACTTAATACTCACTTTGACCATATGCTATTCAAATG
>OMLJ01051433.1:0-10319 GCA_900302595.1 Gadiculus argenteus | reverse complement strand
GTGTACCGGTACGTGTGTGTGTGTGTGTGTGTGTGTGTGTGTGTGCGTGTGTGTGCGTGTGTGTGTGCGTGTGTGCGCGTGTGTGAGTGTGCGCGCGCGCGCGTGTATGTGTGTGACAGACGTGCTCCAGGCGTGTAACGGTTCAAGAAAGCGTCACCGGGTTCAAGGCGCGTCTACGAGCGGTTCGTGCACTTGCCTCTGTGTGATCCCGATGTGTCCACACTGTATTCACACTCTCCCCGAAGGCGAGTGGGAGACCGGCTCACAGCGACAAAGGCGATCCAGGCGCAGGGTCCATTAGAAACAAATCCACGTCCGTCCCGGTGCGGTGCGGTGCCACAGTGTCTGTAAAAGACGATTCCAGATGTGGAGAGCCCACGAAACAGCAAAGCTTTTTTGGTTGCAAAAATAAAATTGTCAGCTGTTTTTTTTTTTTTATAAGACAAAAGATGACGTCCCCCCCCCCGGCCGGACCCCCCCTACACGGCAGGTCGTGAAGCGGTGCTGGTGTGTCTTCGCTGGGAGGATCGTCCTCGTTGGTCACTGCGACCCCCATCAGAGGATGTGTGCACAGCACCCCAAGTGTGGTGTTCTTTTTGTAGTCCGGAAGTGGACAGCCTGCATTTTTAGCCATGCTTGTGAAATAAATGTTACATCGAAAACGCTATTAAGTGGTTGCAATATTAATGAATGCAACCTAAAGTAAATACAGTCCCAACTGTCCAACTGACATTGACTATAATCGAAAATAAATTGATGATTTTAGTCATGCTTGTAAAATAAGTGTTACATCGAAACGCTATTAAGTGGTTGCAATATTAATGAATGCAACCTAAAGTAAATACAGTCCAACTGTCATTGAGTATAATCGAAAATAAATTGATAGAAATGTGAGAGATTTTTCTTTTTATCCCTTTTATATAGTCTTAATTTTGTGTCAAAAAAAGAAGAAGAAGAAGAAGAGAAGATTAGAATACAATACATATATAGATGGACGTTTAACAACTACAGGCTATATTCCAAAAATATATTCCTAACTGTCATTTATGTTAAAAATAAATATGTATAGTCTATGATCAATTCGATCTAACCTTAATCAAAGATAGATAGAGAGGCTGGTAAAAAATAACATAGCCTAATTTGTCGGCAATTTGGTTCAAGAAAGTCACACGATCCTCACATGATCCTCAACGTTTGCCGTCATTTAATACATACTACATAGGCCCTATTACATAGGCCCCTTATGTCCACTGTGCCGCAACGTTGACACTCTTGTTATACAGGGATAGTAACCGTCAGTATTGTTTGTTTTGTATTGTATCTACTGACATTTGTGATTAGCATCCTGTTTCTACTTTGCAAGGAGAGTACATCCGTTCGAATCTTTCTGGTGCTCCTATTTTGATCATGCCTACATACAAATGATATATTAGACGTACAATCAGATTAGATTTAACATAACAGTGGGTTCTTAACTAGTGTAACATAAATGGATTCTTACAATTTATACCACCAGTTTGGATTTTCAAATGTTCAAATGTAAAACGATTCTTGCACAACCTTCACAACCTAAAACGTTTGGCCAGCACAAGTAGGCCTACAACACTTCCAAGGCATTTTGAGAAAGGCAACACAAGGCAAGGCAACTTTATTTATACAGCACTTTTCATACACAAGGCAGATTCAAAGTGTTTCACATAGAAACATTGGCTTACATTAAAAGAAAATAATAGATAAAAGAAAACATTGGCAAAGTTAAAAAAATAGAATGTAAAGTCAAAGTTAAAAAGCATTTTAGAATTTGCAATGTATTTAAGATTTAGCAGAAAGCTAAAGCAAACATAAAAGTCTTCGGTCTTGTTTTAAAAGTGGTCCGAGTTGGGGCGAGTCTTAAATCCTCAGGGAGTTTATTCCAGCTATTTGTTGCATATTAACTAAATCCTGCTTTCCCATGTTTCGTCTTTACTCTGATGATAATTAACAGATTGGTCTCAGAAGATCTTAGAAGACTTATGTAGTGGAAGCATATCAGAATATCAGAAAGGTAAACAATGCTGCCATCTACAGGAGAGTTGGCACATGACGGCCACACACAAATATCCATCAGGCGCGCTCTGGCCACTCGGTACGTGTATGACGATGTTATTACGGACGAAGGACCCCGAATCGGCCGCCGTACGTTCAAGTTGGTTCTCCTTGTTATTATTGGGAATGAATTCGAATCAACTTGAAATCTAAGGCATCCTTTCATTGGCACCGGTAAAAAGTGGATATTATTTATACACACGGTATTCAATATGCAAGGGTTGTATTATGTTTTGATTATTTGCGATAGTTGTGGGATATATTTGTAGTTACAGATGGATCCGGTTTGGAGGGGTCGCTTTGTATGAATGGACCCAGTGGCCCGATGCCGAGCAGATCTGGGCTTTATCATGAACAATATCATTATGATTATTAACGGAGCTCAGTTATTAGACAGCGTTTTGTAAGTGTTTTACGATAGCCCGTTTTTTTAAAGTTAAGCGGGCAATTTCACGTCAAAATTGAGACGCAAGATTCAAACTAGTTTTTTAGCGGGTCGAGTCTTAATTGGGAAATAGCGAGATGAACACGTCGCACCTGTAGTCTATGGCAACCCACAACAAACATGAAGTTAGTTAACAGTATTTTTTTTTATAACGATACTCTAATTTAACCACAAATCCACCAACATGACATACAATCGAACCAATATGACTTTTGCTTATGAAACGCTGGGATACGTGATTATACATTTCCCATGAACTACACACACACACACACACACACACACAGCCATATATCTTCTTTTGTTTGCATCTCTAGTTTGGACCTGTGTAGTGAGGGCTGTGAGGGCCAGCTCCTGGAGACCTACTTTGGATACCTTCTCGTAGGCAGCCATGTTCCTGTACAACATCACCCTGCAGCGTGCCACTGGCATCTCTCATGCCATCCATGGAAACTTCTCAGGTATATAAGGAGGGGGTGGCAGGGTTATTACACTGTTTTTGTGGCACCTTACTTTGGCCTGCGTTTCATGCATTCTGTGTTTGCTTTTTATTATGCGTTTTGTGAGTTGGTAAGTACGTTTAATTTATAGAGCACATTTAAACACAGCTTACACTGACCAAAGTGCTGTACAATATCAATATAAGGCACATAGCAAAGATAATACAATATAACCATACAATTTGACCATAAGTCCTAATATCAAATACAAAAAATTAAATAACAGGGCACACCACATAGACAAGAACAGGAGGTAAATTGTTAGGGGGAAAGGAAGGACAGGGAGTAAAAGTTGAACGCAGCCTGCTGCTTACGTATGTTTAGGCAATATTTTGTATGAGATGAGTGTCGCTGATCTATTGGTAGACTGATATATTGGTAGATAATATCGACTACTACTACTCTGCTTCCAAAGAGTTATGGTCACTCAAAAATACCACTTTGAATACTAGCCGAGTATACTCAATTCAAACTGTTGTGCAATGTTCAAGAGAGTAACCTAGGCAAACTCTACTTGTATATCAATCGAGTCTGGATATATCTGACCAAATGTTTAACACATAAACTAATAATAAGTAGCCATTGAAAGGACAGCAGCAGAATGCATGCTGTGATTACCTTTTGATCCATTTTGCTGTTGAGTCATACTGTTGCACTTTATCTGGTTGCTTTTTAAAACTTTCATAGTATGTTCCTATTGAATTAATGTAAATGCAGTTTGTAACCGATTGGGATGTTTTGTGCTCTTATAGGCACCAAAATGCAGGAGATTGTCGTTTCTCGGGGGAAGATTCTTGAACTGCTGCGGCCTGATGCCAACACGGGGAAAGTCCACACCCTGCTTACCATGGAAGTGTTCGGAATCGTGAGGTCCTTGATGGCATTCAGACTCACTGGAGGAACCAAAGGTATGTTACACCGACATGTTGTCCAGAACAATCTGTATGTATTCTTGTGATTTAATACATAAAGTCATATTTTTTTTCTCTGAAACATACACATTATAACACACTATATTATGTGCATTTCAGACTACATTGTGGTGGGTAGTGACAGTGGTCGGATCGTCATCCTGGAGTACCACCCCTCCAAAAACATGTTTGAGAAGATCCACCAGGAGACTTTTGGCAAGAGTGGCTGCAGACGCATTGTACCCGGTCAGTTCCTGGCTGTGGACCCCAAAGGCAGAGCTGTCATGATTGGTAAGACATAGGTTACACAGTGTTCCGCGTGGTGACAAAGATACCCGAATGTGATTGGTTAAACAGATTTATTTGCTCATACGAAATGGAAATTTTCGCCTTTTTCGCCAAACCATTCAAATCAATGATTTGGAATTATTTTATTGTCTTGTGAATAAAATCACAACCGCATTCAATGAAATGAGACTGTACAATGTCACACGCGAGTCAGTGCACTCCATCACAATGGACGACCTAGCTAGTAATTAGGTGAATGCCGTCGAGAGGTTTAATATAATATATTAATTACTTGGAAAGAGATGTTTATTTGTAGAATATTGTCTAGCAGACAGAACGTTGAATAAACACAAGCGGATGGTGGCATTGGCAATGCATAAGCCTGCGTATATAGTAATAATAACATAGTTAATACTAATAATGGGCTACATCCTGCAGTATTGTGAGCTCCAGCCTATACATCTAATTAAAAATAGTTGTTTGGCGGTGCTTAATTTAACTATGCAATGTAGCTTGCTGCGCTGCTTTTGCAACTTGTACTTTTGCATTCAGCCAGCCGCATGAAACGCATGGAAAACTGAAGTGTGTGTGTGTGTAGTTACTTTTTCCTGGAGAAAGGCTTCTCTGTGGTAATGGCGTACCAAGTGCTTATTGTATTATTCCATTCCCACCCTGTCTTCCCCAGGTGCAATTGAAAAACAGAAGCTGGTGTACATTCTGAACAGAGATGCGGCGGCCAGGTTGACCATCTCCTCCCCTCTCGAGGCCCACAAGGCCAACACTTTGGTCTACCATGTGGTGGGGGTGGATGTGGGCTTTGAGAACCCCATGTTTGCCTGCCTGGAGATGGACTATGAGGTAACACAGCCTGGGCTGAAACCATTGATTCTTTGTAACTATTTGTAACGGTTGATTATTTTATTTGAAATGTAGTGTATATAAATGTATTGTGTCAGGCAAGTTATTGTAAGCAAATTTAAGCTATCACGTTGGACTCTGGCGACATTTGATATACCCAGAGATGTATCACAATTATTATTTGAAGAATGGAAAGAAAGAAATGAGCTGATGAAGTGATGAGTTTTCATGTCTCTTCTCTGACTTCCACTTGGAGAGAATAACTATTTTCTCTGATCACAGCTTCATTCTGACTATCGTGTAGTGTGTGCCTGGACGTATTCACTTTGGTCAGGGTGTCTTTTCAAAGAGTGCTGGTCTACTTCAGATATTGTAATGTTATAAAGGACATTTGTTTCATGGCCACATTCCTATAAGTGCTCGGGGGACAAGCTTGTCAGGTATGATGGAGGAACAAAAAAAAAAAACGAAGTCTATTCCTAGAGTAGAAAATACTCTAGGAATAAGCTTCAGTTTTTTTTGTGTCGGAACCTGGCCACTTAATGTTCCGTCCAGTCTTTTTAGTTAATGCATCCGTTTCCTTTCGTTGGCTCCTTCAGAAGCTTGAGGTTACTTCTTGTTGTCTTTGTCTTTCTTCTTTCAAGACCATAATACATACTGTAGTTTAGGGTGAAGGCAACATTCTCAATATTACGTTTCTCTTTAACACTCAAAGATAAATTGCTGTGTTTAATTCGATAGGAAAATCCTGTGTTATGGTAATTAGGCTTGGGCGGTATGACGGTATTACGGTATACCAGGGTATTTAGAAATACAGACTGTATGATTTTCAATACCGTCAAAAAAACAGATGCATTTCTTTCTATCAGTGTTGCGCCACACAATAATACCGAGCGGTGCAAATTGATTGATTGATAGGCGTGATACGCGTGAACTGAAAGTGACCGAAACCTAAGTGACGGCTCTAGAAACCGAAACCTAAGTGACGGCTCTCGCTAGCTCTCGCGGGCCATATTTCCCGCCCAATCTGGCAACCCTAGCGGTAGCGCGCTACAGATGGGGTTGCCAGATTGGGCGGGGTCTGCGTAGCGACCGAGTCAGATTATGCATGACGGAGTATAAACTACGCTTTAGTGATGGCTCTCACCCCCCCCCCCCCGCCCGCTGATAAGTCATACCGTCATATACCATATACCGCGGTGTGATGTCAGAAAGGTATGACGGTATGAAAAAAATGATACCGCCCAAGCCTAATGGTAATCAGCCCGCGATCCTAATGGTTCTGGTTTTCCTTCTCGCAGGAAGCTGACAACGACCCTACTGGAGAGGCAGCAGCCAATACCCAACAGACTCTGACCTTTTATGAACTTGACCTCGGTCTGAACCACGTGGTCCGCAAGTACAGTGAAGCCCTGGAGGAGCATGGGAATTTCCTCATTACTGGTAAGCAGATTTCATTTTTTAAACGCCACAAAGTAATATCTGATGCCTGATTAAACCCGCACAACACTTGCAGGGTCAGCCTTGCTCTTCGAAGCAGCACAGCATAGAGCCATTACCGAATAGGCAGGATGCATGCATTACGAGTATTTCATCCTATCAAAAACAGCCTTTCAATTCTGAGAAATTCTGCATTGGCTGCAGTCACCTCAACGGAAAATACATTCCATAAACCAATCTTAACGTGCGTCCAGAGCAGAATAGGCTGTCGCGATTAGCATACCCCAATAGTCTAATGTGTGCTCTTTGGTAAACTTTTGTAAATAAATGTGCTGTATAACGAGCAGTTATGGAGTTTGAATTAAAAACCCTCAGCTTGCTGCACACAAAATTATCTGCCGTCTTAAACATCACACAAAAGAAACGTTTTCTTCCCTGCCTAGTGCCTGGTGGTGCGGATGGTCCCAGTGGTGTTCTGATCTGCTCTGAAAACTACATCACCTACAAGAACTTTGGTGACCAGCCAGACATCCGCTGCCCCATCCCAAGACGCAGGGTAAGGATTGCGTGCAATGGCATCATCCGCCAATGTTAAGACCATGAGGTGAGGCAACTAGTGCTGGAACCAGTCGGTGTATACTAGGAATGGAAACTTTTATTTGAGTTAGAGCAAATCGTAAACTAAAGTACAACAAAAATATCAAATATTTGTATTATTTTTACGATATCTTGCACATTTTTCTTACTAATTCTTGCATAGTTTTGAAGCAGGGTATGATAGTAGTAGTCCAAAGCCTTTCATGCCTGTTGGTGAGGTGAGGGGTTTATGAACAGCCCTAAAGGCAGTAAACTTGATGGTCGGAGTATTATGATTGCTGATGAAGTGATGAGTTTCTCATGTCTCTTCTCTGACTTTTACGTGGAGAAATTTACGAATTTCTCTGATCACAGCTTCATTCTGGCTTTCATGTGTCATTGGTAAAAGGGTTAATTGTAAAAATCCCTTTTTACTCATTTTAAAAGTAAAAGTAACTAAAAGTTACATTACATGACGTTACTTGGTATTAAAGTTATTCATTACATTCAGCTTTTTCAAATTATTTTATTCTTTATTTATCTTCGATGTGTATTGGCCAATCAGATTAGTCTCAACTCTTGAGAACCGTACAGACTCAAGTAGTGTAAAACAGCGTGGAAGCTGAATAGTCTGCTTGGCAGAATATCACTAGCAGCTAAAGTCGGACTACAGTAGCCTATGATCCTGTCCTGGAGTCGTAGTTCAAATGTAATTTGAGCTACTGTCGGAACACGGGTTAGATGCAGTCTTACATATTGCGGATACGGGCAGGTGTGGGTTTGCAAAATCAAACCTGTGCAGCCTGGACTCTGCCGTAACCCCCCTGGCCGTAACGTCACCTTGAAAATTCCTTTGTAGCATGAAGCTGATCATCGCAGTGTGACCCTCTCAAAATACCTTTTCATGATTATTGTTTTGAGCTGCTCCTGAAATGCTATACACAGCCCTGTTGCTCATTGCTCATTCCTAATCCGTTCTCTGTTCCATATCTCTCCTTCGTGTTCCCTTGCAGAATGATCTGGACGACCCCGAGCGGGGAATGATATTCGTGTGTTCAGCCACCCACAAGACCAAGTCCATGTTCTTCTTCTTGGCCCAGACGGAGCAGGGGGATATCTTTAAGGTTACACTGGAGACGGATGAGGAGATGGTGAGTTTACATTGCCCACGGAAGAGAAGAGATGTCTGTGCGTGGGTATTGAGGCCAGAGGGTGCAGACTAAAAACAAGACTTCCATTTGAAGTCCATTTAAAAATAAAAAGCTGCAGCCCAGCAGTAATCTACCAGTCACCAGCTCGAAGATGAGTGGTGTGGGTTGTTAATACACTGTATTTCAGCTGTCCCTTACAGTCCAGCATGCAAACTGGACAGTAGACAAAAAATCTGCTTTGCAAAACCACTTTTAAATCCAGTCCAATGTTGTATCAAGTATTTTCCACTGTCCATTGTCCAGCCATTGAAGATGCATTGTAGGAAATCCCCTTGTGAGAGACGCATGTCAAAGTGTTCGACCAGGTACATGAATGACCGCAGGCTACCCTTCACCGGCTAGAATATATTCAATGTTACGGTGGAGTTTATTGGTCCCTCAAGTCTTTTAAAGGTACATTATAAATTAAGTTTGCCAGCCCGTAAGGGAATTAAAATTTAGCGGTCGCTAAAAGACCAGTGTCCGTCTTGAAGAAATGGCCAGCCAGCTAATTCCAATGAAACAAGTTTCCTGTTTCATTACGTTAGTAGTTTAGAGAGCTAGGGACAAACGGGGATTTGCTGGTTTCCTAGAAACGTTTGTATTTTCTGAATACTGAACCGCAACAAGTTTAGTCGCTGACATTTAACCTCTTCCAAAAGGCTTCTATTAACCAGGCTGTTGTTTTACTAGGTCACGGAAATCCGGATGAAGTACTTTGACACGATCCCCGTGGCAACCGCCATGTGTGTCCTCAAAACTGGCTTCCTGTTTGTGTCTTCCGAGTTTGGAAACCAGTGAGTATCCTCCTATTCCTTCTTCTTTGAGTCACGTATTTGTGACCATAGTCCATTCTGTGAAATAGGGAAAATCGTATAGACCCTTTCGAATGCAACGTCACAGAAATAGGCGCTTGACGTTTGGGGTCAGAAAACACGTACTCTCGTAGCCTACCGTATGACTTGTACTTGTGTTTTTAGTACTCGTGTCATTTCAGGTGAGTTGTCATTCATCAACCCTTTGTTAGATTACGCTGAAGGTTCTGGTTTTCACAGAAAATTGTGTGTCTGTACACATATGTATGTATGAAACCTATGCTGCCTAAAGTTATTCTGTGGTCATGGTTGTAACTAGCTTGTAGTTAGCCGCCGGCTAGCGCACTTAATGACGGAATATGCACTTTGGTTGTCGGTGGAGGACCGTGAACATGCATGCTCTTCTTAACCTGCTGTGGCATTTTCTGACCCCAATCGCCGCGTGAATTCTCGCTAGGCTTGGAATGTTTGCATACAATGAAGGGGGCTATTAATCTGGTATGCTGGTATAATATCTTATGTAATACTTACAGTACAGTTACAGGTACAGTTATACTCTATTAGGGTATGCTGTTGAAGTGATGAGTTTTTCATGTCTCTTCTCTGACTTTCACTTGGAGAAAATCACTACTACTACTCTGATCACAGCTTAATTCTGGCGTTCATGTCGGCCTGGATGTGTTCCCGAGTGTCTTAACCCTTCAGGTTATACAGCGGGCACCTTGTAACCTCTTGAGACATGATATTTTACAGTTAGACTAAAGAACATCACTGTAAACACCTGGCTTTTGCCCTGCCTGTCCAGCTACCTGTACCAGATCGCTCACCTGGGCGACGATGACGAGGAGCCAGAGTTCTCATCGGCCATGCCTCTGGAGGAAGGGGACACCTTCTTCTTCCAGCCCCGTCCCCTCAAGAACCTGGTGCTGGTGGACGAGTCTGAGAACCTGTCCCCCATCATGTCCTGCCAGGTGTGTGTGTGTGTGTGTGTGTGTGTGTGTGTGTGTGTGTGTGTGTGTGTGTGTGTGTGTGTGTGTGTGTGTGTGTGTGTGTGTGTGTGTGTGTGTGTGTGTGTGTGTGTGTGTGTGTGTGTGTGTACATGTATGCGTATGAATGCAAGCGTGTGTATGCCGTGTGTGTGTGTGTGTGTGTGTGTGTGTTTTTGTGTGTGTGTGTGAGAAAAAGTGTGTATCTGCCTGTGCCCCTGTATG
>OMLJ01051428.1:0-10018 GCA_900302595.1 Gadiculus argenteus | reverse complement strand
TGGGATTTTTGCCGTTGAGATCCACCGTTCGGACCGCCTGAAGCCGGTGTCCACGGTGAAGGAGGAGCCTGTGATGCTTGCTCCGTGGATGAGCTTAGACGGTCGCAGTCTAAATCATGGTATTAAATCAGGTTTTTCCGGAGGCTATAGAAATACCAGTATTTTGCGTACTTTGAGTCCATCTTTAAAAAGGGCCCCTATTTTACCACCAGGTGTCATGTTGTGGAGCCATTATGAGCCATTTTTATCTATCTCAAGTCTATCCCTTTGTGACATCACAAATGTGGGATTGTCCAATCAGCTGGAAGGAGTTAACTAGGCAGAGCTGTCCGTGGTGCATAGGAGTAGACACTCCCACTTTGTGATGTCCTGAAGGGGTGGAGTTAAAGCACAAACAAAAGACTTGATACAATACAAAACAGAAGTAAAGACAAAATTACATTTAATAACTACAGTGGTGACAAACAAACTATAAGCCACACTTGGTATTTATGTTCATGGTCAGTTTACAAACAGAATTGTCATAGCATTGAAGATAAATACAAACTCTTTTGCGTAACACCAAGTGAATTTCCAACTTGCACTTCCATTTCCTCGTGGATTACCTAGAGCCTCAAACTAAATAGAAATGGCTTTAAACCAAGAGGACTCCCTATCTTAAGCAACAATTACCTCTCGTAAGGATTGTGTGTAAGCTTTAGTCCACCTTCTGGCACATAAAGAAGTTTGTAGAAGAAAATCCACAAAAATCATTGTTCCTTTGAATCAATATTCTTAGGTTTTTGTAATACTCAAATACTTGTTTTAGTTTTTTCAGTGTTGCCATTCATACTGCTCACATTCAAGTATAGAAACACACAAAGATACTGTCGTCAAGTTACTTGTTTGTGGAAAAATGTCAAAATACATTCTCAGGGATTACTTTGGAAAATCAAAAAAAAAAAGTTAAGAAGCATTTTATTGTACAGAACACACAGATTATTGCGTCTGAATATTGAATATGTAAAAAATGTATACATTTACTAATTTATGACAGAATATTATATGTAATGCAAATACTTGAAGTTTTTGGTATTTGTTTTTTTTTTCTTTTTTCTTTTTTACAAAAACATATCAGAAAGACTTGAACTGTGTGCCCGGGTGGGGTGTTCTGAGGCCAGGTGACTGTCCAATGGCATTGGCATCGGATCCGTTGACCATCAGTAACCAAGCAACAGCGCATGTCAGTTGATTGTCACCGAAGGGCAAGGGAGGTTATTGACACCTTTTTATTGACAAGCTGTGAAGCATCCAAAGGTGGACGACCCGAACAATGTGTTGAGTCGTTGTACTGATGCACTGTGACGACTCATACGGTGAACAGAAAAACGGGCTAATTGCGAGACGATAAGTTGTCTTATTTTGTTATGTATTAATACACAGAATGCATGCGTTCACATAATTGAGCGCAGGTGGGGACCATAAACCATGGTTTAGTTAGTCTTCTGAGCAAGAAGCCCTGGATCAGAGACTTGCAGGTGACCACATTCCCCTGATGGTCATCTTGGTTCTAAGAAGGACCCAAGACGGCCGCTATGTGAATAAGGCCCATATAGCACTCTGTTGAGCCAACACCATGGCTCTGTTTTTAAAGGAAAATTCCACCGGTGGGCCATCCTCTATTCGTAGATGTAATATGTCCACCAGTCTACCTGTAATAACTTGGAATGGCACAGCTACTGCTTTCTGCTTCACCCAATATTAAGTCAAATATTACTACTACAGTGTCTGATATGCTAGCTAGCAAGGTGGCTTATGTGTCTGTTGTAGTTTTTTCCCCTCAAGCTCTTCCTGAATCAACAGCGATTTACAACTCTCTACTCTTTACTTTTTTTTTTACCCTTAGTGCAACTGCCAGTTTTGTTGTTGTTTTGCTTGCCAGACTAAAAGTGGAACCTTAAACATGTATGCCTTTTTCTGTTGGACAAGCTAATGTTGCTTGACAGTGGAATTTCTCTTTAAATACAATTTTTACCTTTAAAAACTACAGTATAACATGGGTACAGTAAAACTGGTTTCTTGTCCTGTGTCGGCCATAAAGGAAAACTTGTTTGGCCCAAGAAATGTATATTTGCCTCCTCTGTAGTGATACAGACTTTGTGCAGGGCAGAAAGTAACTGTTTAGGTCTTGACTGTTCAGCTTTTTATAGCCTACTGTATATGGTCCATGATTTATTTTTATTTTTCATTTGTTTGGCTGCTTTAAAATAACCAAATGACCATTTGTAACTACCAAACCTTGTTCATTTAAAAATAACAAATCAACACATTTTTTTACTTAAGCTTCTTTTTTATATTCTGTATTCTGTGCTTTAAAAGCCCTTTGTTTCTCATTAGTTTTTCTGTGAAAATGATTCAGTGTGACTTTCCCCTGTCCTCACTATAGGTCTGTTACTAGCTCCCTTGTTTATAAAATAACTATGATCATTTTATTTATTATATTGCGTAAAAAGATTGTACCACTGTTTCAACTCGCTGATGAAATTGAATTTTAAGGTTTGATACAGTAATATCAATTTATTTATGTAACTGGATCACTGTTTTATAAACTTGTTAATGATTAATTTTCTTTTGATTAAAATTTTGAGAGGATACGGTTGCTTTGTTTTTCTTTAAAACACCATTTAAATTGTAAAAGAAAATGTGGTTTATCATTTAAAGGAACTGAAAAATATATAAAATCACTAAATATGTTTAACACACAAGGCCCTTGAGAAAATCCATGAGATTAATTATTGGATTTGGTTGACTAATTTAATTCAGTGGACTTGATGATCAGGATACTAAAAATCCACTCCTGGCATAAAGTTGGCATAAAATTGGAATCCACTCCTATCAAAAATAAAATAATCCTGTTTTTTGTTAGCCTTTGGATCTAGAGCTACTGGATCTCTGACCTTTCCCTTATAGATGAAAGCTCCATTGCTGCCTTAGATTTCTCGTCTTTTACCTGCCCTGGCCTGACTCTGCCTTGGAGAAGTGGTTATCGTCATTTTTTGGGGACCTTCCAACAGCTTTAAAAGGAATCCAAAATGCAACACGTCTGTCACGACTGTCTCATGAAGTTCTCAGAAACTAGAAACAGGCATGACTACTTAAAAAATGTATATTTCTAACAAAGTGTACTGATTTATCGAAAAAAATTGAGCGACCTCATTGGTTGGAAAAAAACTTTATTTTGAGCGATCATATTGGTCGATTTATTTTGAATAGGCCTACTGCATTATTACATTTCATTCTGATCTACAAATGTAAATTACTAATTTGAGATGGCTTGTGACCAAAAGACGTGCAGGAGTAGTAACATCCAATAATAGCATGTATCCACCATCAAAGGTGACAGAATTTCTCCCTTTGTTTTGTCTCCTAGCAACAAGGGCCATCTGGCAGTTGATTGGTCCTAAATAATTATTGAAATGGCTTTTTATATAGTCTCAGTGAGACCCTTTAAATATGAATATATTTAATTAGGTCGTATTAGGTATTATCAGGATTGTATTTCATTTTGCACATTTATTCAAATAAATAGTTATCTATAGCTATACTTACATCTTTCCTCATTTAAATAACCACTGTATTGGCTCCCCAGTGCACCTACTGTATGGGTATTGTAGATACACACTTAGTACACTACACACTACAGTAGCTATAGCCTTATTCATCAATCAATCAATCCATTTATTATTCAAAGTGCAGTCTCACCATCGAAATGGTCTCAGAACACTTCTGGATAATAACATCAATCAATACATTGATAAAGCAGGTTGCTAAAGCAGGGGGGAGAGCAGGTTCCAAAGCTCTACTGCTTTGCTTTGTTGGGGACGGGCAGGTAGAGCTTGAACTCTGCGGGGAGCTCATCCTCAGAGTAGAGGCGGTCAGAGAAATACACCCTTCTGATGCGACAGTTGCCGTGGATCTGTACACGAAGCGTCTCGACGTAGTTGGTCCCGTAGACGCGGCAGGTGAAGTCGGACAGGTTGAACTGGATCTGGTTCCAGCCCTCGTGTACCAGGACTGACTTTGCATGGCAAAGTGTGGATCTTAGGCCTCTCCTGGAACCGTCACCTTATCGTGGTGGAGAGGTTTGCGGGTGCGCTGCCACCCATGTGGCAGCGCACCCGCAGGGTATATACCCGCCGGGTATATGGTTTCCATGTGATGCCGTTAACCAAGCAAATCAAAGCCCAATTTGCAGCGATGGTTTTCCCAATGTAATCTGACCGATCGACTGCGCACACATTGATATAAAGGCGCCATCTGAAGGGAAATGCGTACGTAAATAGGAAACATTACACATTTTTAAACGTGGAAATAATCTGTGATGCCCAAATGCGTCTTACGAATATCGTGGCAAGGTTGCCTAGGTCAACCCATTCATTCGTCCTCCTGACAAACAGCTCGGTTGTCAGGACGACCATGCAGATTTATACTAATTTGCATATTAAATGAGGGAGGTGACGGGGCGGAGAGTCAGGCTCGTGCATGTGCGCTCAATTCCATGCTAATTTGGGATGTACAAAGAGAATCTGCGTGAAAGTGTGCTTACGCAAGGATGATACATCTGGATTGATTTGTGCATAGGATTTCTGCGTCCGCAAGGTTTTAGTAAGAAATCCACGCAAGTCTTCGTACATGAGGCCCCTGGAGTCGCTCCCTAACAGTCCTGTGTTCGTATTCATGGATGGGGTCCATAATTCAATCCTAATTAAAAGAACATTCTCCAGAGATGATGACTTGAGCAGTCATTCTCAACTCACCCAGAACAGATGATTAATAGGCTGATGGAATTGTGCTTCAAGACTAATTTTACTCATTACAGCATTAAAAAGAAGAGATTTGCATTATTTGTTTAAAGAAGCATATTTAAATTACATTTAGTGGTTACATTTAGAATTACCACACAGCCTGGTTTTGCAAAAATATCTTTCCAGTCACAATGTAAAATATTTCCTGTGATATTACCTTATTTAATTAATTCATAATTAGTAAACTTGAAAAAAAAAGATTTGTTTATGAAGTGGAATTGAAACACTATAATTGAGCAGTGACAGCAAGCAAAATGATGATTGACAAATTATGACAAAAATATATTTGCAACAGCATTTTAACATAAAGCGGACGTGTTGTTGAAGGAGAAAATATTATACTTTTCTCCTTAGTTGCCACTGACCTGTATAATAAAAAATAAATATATATAACAAAAATAAAGATCTTTAACCTGTATTATATAAATTATAAATTATATTTACTAAATGCTCACTTTTTCTTTTCTTTGGTTCTCAACATACTCTACTTGGGTCTCTCTATAATAATATAAACATTTTGTGCACACAAATAGAGGTTTAATTCCCTTAAAGATCATAGTGACACTCACTCACTCACTCACTCACTCACTCACTCACTCGCTCACTCATGCATGCACACTGGCTACACCAACAAACAACAAACAAACAAATGTACACACACACACACACACACACACACACACACACACACACACACACACGTTATGAATGTATGGTTACAGGGTTGGTGTGTGTCTTTGTGGCCTTTGCCGTGGTCCTGTGAGACGTGGCATTGACGTACCTGCAGGCAGTAATTAGGAGCCCTGGCCCCCTGGCCCCCTGGCCAGGCATCGACCCCCTGTTCCAGACCGAGGTGAGCCATGGGCATCCACACAGTAGACATGATGGGTCCAGGCTCCCCGGTTGGGGACAGTGGGGGGGCCGGGATGCGCTGGCTATATTAATCTGTTGTTTACTATCATGTTGTTTATTTGTTGTTCTGTTGTTATGTGGGTGTTTACTATGTGTATTGTTGTGTTGTTGTGTTGTTGTTTCCTATGTATTTATGTTGTTGTTTTTTGGTTGCTATGTGTCTTGTTGTCTTGTTGTTTACTATGTGTGTTTTTGTTATGTTGTTATGTGGTTTTTTACTATATATGTTGTCTTATTGTTTCCTATGTATTTAGTTATAATGTTGTTGTTTCATAGGTATATTGTTGTTGTGATGTGGTACCCTATGTATTTTGTTGTTATTCTTTACTGTGCTATTTCTTTATTGATGTGTCTTTAAAGGTCTTTGCAGCCTTATTTGACTTGTTGAAATTAGGAATATCAGCCAAACTTTACATTAAAGTTACATGAATGAACCATTAATCCACATGAGTTATTGCAGTAATACAAATTTACATTAGCAAAGGGTTAGTTGGTTTATTATTATTTAACCTTATTAAATAATGTAAAAGTGAATACCTTAGTCAGTATGAACACCATTACTTTAGTTACCATTAACACATAAACATGTAGTAGTTAGTAAGTGATTATTAGACCTTAGTTAACAGTTAAACTGTAAGTTAATGCTTATAATTGCAGTACAAAGTACAAAGTGAAACACACTAGCCAGTAGACTATCACGTCAGTTGTTGCTTTGTTCAGTATTCTACCACTTCCTATACTTTGCATAGATAAGATGTGTTAATAAATGTAACTGAACACATTGAACAAGAGCAGCTTACTCTTAAGGAGACAGAACATATCTCTAGTCAATAGACAACCACTATTATACAACAGCAATACAATAGCAACACCTTAATACATATAATAATTAAAGACATTCAAATACTACTACTAATAGTGGCCAATGACAGGCCTGAACCCAGAATCATCTGCCTTTGAAGCCTGAGAACTGACCCATGAGAGCATACCAATGAAACCTGACCAATGAGAGTATACCAGTATGAGGTGACCAATGAGCCACTTCGCCTACTCTCTTCTCTTGAGAACATCTCCTCTTTCTCCTCTTTAGTGATCAACACATTTGTAGGTGCTTTACAGTGTAGTAAATACACAGACAAATAAAATAAGTCATTTTATTGTGTAAGTGCACTTACAGTGCAATGAGATGGACAAAGCAACAACATAAACAACAAAACTCTCCCTCTCAGTGAATGAACGAGTGAATAAATTACAAATGGGATGATGAATGCAAGAATCAATGAAGGAGAGATGCATAAAGAATGAGTGAATGAATGATGAATAAAGGATGAATGATGACAATCGGTCCCCGTTGATCTCCATCTCTGCAAATAATTTGATGTAACAACTCGTCTCTCAGGCCGTTCAACACAGAGGAGAGAATATAGAGGGCCTCTCTGTGTGGACCAAAATCAAATATGGCAGAGGTTAGGTTTCCATGGTGATCAGGTGGCCCCATCGTTGACATTTGTGGGTTGGGCAGCGAAGGAACCGTACGAAGGAACTCCTTATACTTGTCTGCTTCTATGGATCTCACACTTCTGAATAAATCTATTCATTACTTATGGTCTTATGGTAGTCCCTCTGTGGAGAATATTGCCCATTAATTTCAGATAATTAAAAAAAAGGGTCACAACATAATGATACATTATTAGCATTATATTCATTACCTTAAGACAGACAGAAAGAAAGATTGACGAAGGGACCTACAGACGGACCATTACTCTATTTGTCCCCTGTGAGGAGCAGTTAGGAAGGAAGGAAAGGAAACAGCGTGAAAGAGAAGATACAGGAACAAACATATAACAAAAAAGCGTAAAAACTATTCAAAATAACAGGGCAAAACATCAATTTGACAAATTATGACATAGCGTGTTGTTTAAAAGCCTAAGCTTGACCTCATACTACACCACCATACTGTCAGTCTTCCCACTCATTACCACTGATAACCACTAGGAGGAGAATCAATATTAAGCGCACCTTCAGAATCAATCTTTTCACATCAAAGCTGCTTTTAAATATGAACAGCATACAGGACACTGCATGTCTGTAGAGCCAAGTGAAAAGCGTGGGTGTGTGTGTGTCCCGCATGAGGAAAACAATATTTATCAAAGCATTGAAAAAGAAACCACGCTTTATTGTACATTTTGACTTGTTTGTTAGCACCACCTAGAGGAACGGAACTGCAGCTACAACTAAAGAACATGTGGTTACTCAAATGTGTTCGCCGGTTTGACACATAGGCCTAAATGAAGACAGTTCATTCACAACAAAATGTTAAACAAATGCACTATCCTAAAGACTATTTGAGTAACATGTGTTGAATCCTGTTAGCTCTGTAGGCCTGTTGGTGAGCTATAATGTCGCACAAGGCAGCGTGCTGACTAATCGTCCGCACCACTTTGTGCCGGGAAGAGTAATGTTTCAATACTTCTCGGAAACAGAAGACGAGTGTGAGACATCTGAAAAGGAAGTTGTCATCAAAGCCTCACATCCCCTAAAACCCACTGGGTGTCCCGCTGGGCCTGGCGGTGGATCCCCGCTGACTCGTGCGGGTGACTCGTTCATCACATCAGGAGCCAGATCTACAATGTCGTAGTGTACAGACGTAGTGTTTAAAACAATACAATTGTGTGGAAAATGGTGTACAACTCAAGATCCGATAACAATAAGCCTTGCTGAAATCCAAAGTGACTAACGTTACTGTATTGTTGTGTATCTACAAGAAGGCTACTCATTATATTATAATGATCAATGATGATTACATCCGATCTCATGTATCTCATTTAATGTGTTAGCCTATGATACAATCTATTTGAACATATGCCAACATAACTAAACTCGTATAGCCTAACTAAACGCTCTCCTTGACGACTCCACCCCTCGGTGTTTAAAAGAATAGCTTGGGTTCCGACTCAATACCAGCTATTCTATTAGATTCAAATACATTTACGTTTTCACATTTTAAATCGACATAGACAACCATAGCCCAATGAGCATCTGAGGCACGAGCGACTGGCTTTCTACATTGATGGAATTGTGTGTGACAGTCTCTGAATACATTTGATGCAGACTTCATTATCACTGAACTGAAACAATGGAAATCAAACTGGTTAAGGTGGACGTTTCAATCCCGTGATCTGACCTTTCTAGCATATAGTATTACATTTTTCAAAGGCTAAAGATTGAAAAGGATTGCTGCAACCACCTTTTATTAAAATGAATTAGCATACACATTAACACACAAATGGGTTTTGTGTAGCTAATGTATAATGTCACTGTATTTTTTTGTGTGTATAATGTCACTGTACTGCTTTTTCTAAAATCCTCTAGTGTTTGGCAGCCCATCCCCCAATAACCCTCTCTTTTGGCTCCTCTCTCTGGGTATGTTCTGAATAAACCTACTGTTTATTGACTGTTTTCTTTGCATAATATGTAACAAAGCCCATAGAATGATTATGTCTCACTAGGACCAACACACACACACACACACGCACGCACGCACGCACGCACGCACGCACGCACGCACGCACGCACGCACGCACGCACGCACGCACGCACGCACGCACGCACACACACACACACACACACAAAGAATGGGAGGGCTATAGATTACTAAACTGAAAGTGCCAGTGACTCCCAAGGGCAATGTTTGAGGTCCAGTGAACAGGACTAAGGACCTCGCTCTTTGCCAGCCACCCTTTCCGCACTAAATCTGCTCCACTGCCTCTTGGGCAGAATCCCAATCAGCAAAATCAGCCTTCTGAATTTAACTGCCATCTATCTCTGCTTAGCCTATAACATAGAATCATCTCGCTTCCTGTGGTTTGGTGGTTTAGCTATTCCAGATGTGGCGCACACAAGTACGCAGACACACACACACACAAACACACACACACACACACACACACACACACAATCTATGATTTAGCTTTCCATTGCTTTCATCATTTTGTTGCCACTGAAGGCCAAACTCTAAGCTCTAAACTCTGAGCTCTGAGCTCTAGCTAATAGAATTAGGAGGATATGGATCTGCAGATATGGCAGCCGGTTGGTTTGAAGTCTTCACACACGTTGCATTGATCAGAACGCTCCAGCTACAGACTCACACCACACTGTTCCACAAGCTCACATCAGAATACATCTCCTCAAAACCTGCCAAACACATACATGTGATACTGTATGGAGAGAGAGAGAGAGAGAGAGAGAGAGAGAGAGAGAGA
>OMLJ01051426.1:0-13102 GCA_900302595.1 Gadiculus argenteus | reverse complement strand
GGGGGTGTGAGCATTATGTGGCTGTCAAGTCATTTTTTTTTCCCACTGACCTTGCTGAGGGATTGCAGCTTATCCTGCAGTCCATGGAGCCAATACAACCCTTGGCCTCCATGCGATGAATTCAATGAGCTGTTCCGCCAACAAGGCAAAGCTTATTTGCGTTCTTAACCTGCCCGTTCTTCAAAGGGTCCCCTGTTCATCGTTGGTTTGGATGTGTGTCACAACGGGCGTTGCGTGTGTTAGACGGCAATAAGGGTTTTGTCTAGAGGGATTGAATGAGCGTTGGCTGTTTACCATATCATTGGGACTTAGGAAACATGCTGCACAAACTAAGCTGCACACAAGCAGAAACAAAGAGAACAAGAAGGAGCGATCGTATCGATTATAACAA
Organism: Gadiculus argenteus; assembly: GCA_900302595.1. Lineage (NCBI taxonomy): Eukaryota > Metazoa > Chordata > Actinopteri > Gadiformes > Gadidae > Gadiculus > Gadiculus argenteus. Next base: position 12,711 of record OMLJ01051426.1, on the reverse strand, counting down.
CGCCGTAAAGGACATCGCAAAGCACAGCGCAGCCACACACACACACGCACACACACACACGCACGCACGCACGCACGCACGCACGCACGCACGCACGCACGCACGCACGCACGCATGCACGCACGCACGCACGCACGCACACGCACACACGTACACACACACAGGTGCAAAAGCAATCAAGCATATGAGCACAACAGCATTGCATGGCCATTGCTTTACCCCTAAAAGGAAACCTAAAAAGCACAGAAAGATACCTACTATATATCTACTACAGGAACTAGAGGAACAGTTAAAGTGTACAGACTATGACGAAGGACAAACTATGATGTTTAATTTTATAAGTTACATTTTCTTACTAAGATGAAGCTGCTCATCAGGTTAAAGCAAGTTCACAAAGTGCGGCTAACCTAATTAGAAAATGGGTGAAAGGGACATGGCAGAAAATTACAGACAAGCCTCTGGGAGTTTCAGTAATAACTAAATGCACTGTTAGTGTTTGGTTGAAAAGGTGAGTTCAGCTAATTGCTTTGCGACAATCAAACTCATCAATTCTTTCTAAAAGGTTTAAGACCGGCTAGTTTCAGAAACTAAAAGAATTGAACCCCTTTACCATAAACTTTGCGTGTTTTTTGAGTGTTTTTAAATGAATGTACAAAACTATTCACTCAGGAAGCATTTACCCCATAGCATATAGATGTACACCCTTGTGATAAAGATAATGAAGTCAACAGTCCCACCCCCAGGGGCGACAGGAAGCAGAGTTGTTGTTAAGAGTTGTTAGTAGAAAGCATAGTGTGTGATGATATAATAAATATAGGAAGCTCAAGGTTGTTTCATTAGGACCAATGAAAGGAGGAACTTCCAGGGATGGGGGAAGGGTTTGAGGGGAAGGGGAGGGAAGGAGGAGGAGGTGTTCTGAGGGGTTCTGCCCACCTTCGTAGTCACCGGGAGGAGGGGCTTCCCTTCAGAGGACGCCTTACTTGGTATCTCCTTCAGGACCATGGCCACAGTCTTATCTGCAGCCCTAGAGTCCTTGCCCTACAACAGGTAGATCAACAATGACGTGGCATCAGGTCAATTGGACAACTCAAGTGCTTTTGCCCCCATTTTGTTTTCCAGGGAGGGGCAGCTTATATAAATAGAAATGGAGATTAAAAAAAACAACAGGATTGAAACTTAACGAGAATGACACTATAGAGACACTACGGTGAGCCAGCTGAGGCAGACACACAAGTACATCGACTGGAGACGTGGAGGTACACAGCACTGTGGGGATGGAGGAGCTACACAATGATGTTCATGGTCTTTAACAGAGGTACAGTGTCACACTGAGGGTGGGTGGTGCGGCAGGCCCTCCTGTACAGCACCTGAAAACAGCCTTAAGTACTCGGTTTTATAGTTTATATTCAACGGTTAGTCTTCCATTTTTTTGTAATTCAATGCAAACATGAATAGTAAAAATGTTGTGTGGGTATTGTTGTTTATTCATTTGTTTTTTAAATTCTCACAAACATTTATTTGACTGCATCGCAAATACCTATTCTCAACAGAGATGGTCAATAATAATAATGGCTGAAATCCCTTCCACAAAGATTCACCACGGATATGCATAAACGTCATACGTCATACAACGTCGTACATCAACATAAACAACCCCACTTTAATCCTAACCCACTACACAAGAACCCTAAATCCTAACCCACTAACCCCTAAGCCACTAACCTTAACCCTAATTTAAGAACCCTAACTCCTAACACACTAACATTAAGCCTAAAGTAAGAACCCTAACTCCTAACCTTGACGCTAACTCCAAGAACTATGGCTCCCACCGTATTCCAAGAGCTAAGGCTTACGGCCAAGTCTACACGACAGTTATAAAACATATACACGTATTTCTGCTGTACCAGTCCTGTACCACCGGACACCATCAACAGTATCACAACTGGCTTGCCTCCCAGAACATATTCCCTATCGCTCTCCCTGAGGTGGTTTACGACGTCCCCATGAAAAATAAACCTATATTCTTCTGAAATGTATAAAAAAAAATATATCACCTCACATTTTCTTTCTCAATTCCCAAGATTCCCCAAAGGACATTGACGTTAAAAAGCACAACAATAGAACATCGTAAACAACCTAATTTGTGGTCTGAAAGATTACATGACTGCACTTAAAATGGTCACTGGATGGTAAAAGGAAACTTCCCCAGGGGAGCATAAGACTCCTAATGGAGTCACGAAAACCACCTGCGCACCCACCCCCGAACTAGCCATGTGTAAGTAAGCCTGTTAGTCTAATACCACTGTATGATGGCACAGTATGAGCAGCAAGGATCCTCTTCGAGGGAAAATAGCCTGCTACCTTTACAAACGTCTAATGAAGTATATTGGGACACGGCATTAATAATGGCCCTTGCCATGTTAGCGCACATGACACTAAACAGTGTCATGTGTGCATCGAGACTACACCAGCAACTACAACCTCAGGCCAGTACATGGTTCTGTTCTGGGCTGGAGTAACGTAGAGGCATCTTTTAAAGCGGCAGCGAGACTCGACACAAACTTTTTACTCTTGCCTCCATGCCACGTCTGCATCAATTCTCGTCTATGGGCGTCAGTGGACCGTTTCCCACAGAGGCTGTCGCTACACACACGAACATAAGGTCTGTTCGTTTATACGTGTCAGAGCACAAGCGGGGGGGGTCACCGTGTGTTGTTCCGTCAGAGTTGTGGCTGTGCTGGGGCACCGGGATACATGAATGGAGCAGAACCCTAATTAGTGTTAGGAGCTACACCTGGGTTGGTCCAGGGACGCCACTGTCAACAAGGGTCTATTATTTATGGCAAGTCCCCCCCCCCCAACCAACAATGCTTTCCAAAAATAGGCTGTTTTTTCAGTTCAATGTATTCAGGGTGAAACAGTAAAATGTGCAAACCAAGTTTATTATATTTTTTTAAATCAGGATTTATTAGGATGATATTATTTTTGCACAGTTGACTCCCACTAGTCAAGAGTGAACTAAAGTATACTTTGCAATTATATTCACCTCTTTATTTCCAGACTATTTCACCCACAGGCAATCCAAAGCAGATCTAATACCTAAGTTTTGCATTTTGATTTGAATGTGCAGTTAAATTAATCTCAAAAGCTAACCCTAGCCTTGTATCATCCTGGGATTTGTGTTTGCCTACGGAGTGTACTACGCAAACAAATAAGACGGAATCATTGTCAAGGGCAAATGACTAAACAACGATGTAAACTATTGTGTGTTGACAGACTAAGTGGAGGCATTTAGAATTCCCCATCCATCACTGATAAAACGGCAAACCAAATAAATAGATCAGCTGGAGGGATCGTTTCTCTGTTACTCTTGCTGAAGAACTTAGTAAATAGCCCTTCCACTGTTGTTGCAAATGTGGAATACCTTATTCAGTGCTGAGTTTAAATCCCTCTAAAAGAAAGCACCCTGTATTAGGCTGTTCCATATTTCACAAAGTCTGTTGACGGGATTCACGTTCTGAAAATGCATTAACAAAGTGTTACATGACAGGCAACTGGGAATTTCAGTTTCAGTTAATTGTCGTTTTTACTTATGCATGAAATGTTACCATTGCGTGAACGAGAACAATGAGTCAGAAATCGCTCCTCACCAACAATAATAAAACATAGGCTTTCCTCTCTGGGTCGCTCTCCCAGAGCGGAGCCATGTTTAGATATTTACTCTGAGAAGCTCCTGGAAGCTCTCTTGAATGTTTGAGCACTTCCCCCAAACCGTTTGAATGCTTGAATGCTTCCCATGGGATGATAAACAAACAAACAAGAGAAGCAACGCAACCGACTGTCTCCACCGATGGAACATTGCCCATGCTCGGAGTGGAGAGGAAATGATGTACCGTAATAGGGCTCTTTACATCCTGAGAGATGCTGCGGAGGTGGGGGGAGGCCAGGCAGCAATCTGATCGACACCCATCATCTCCTCCTTGCGTGGGTGGAAATGACCACCCCAGGAAGGAGATCACCCTCCATCAGTGGGAAAGGGGTGTGAGGGAACAGGGGGGTGTGGGTTACTGAGAGGGTCTCCTTCCACGATATTGTTAGCCCGCGGGCGCGAGTGACACTGTGTTGTGTCGCCATGATAAACACGAATGTGTTCGTTCACACGGGAAGGCAACAGCAGTGATGCAGTTAGGCCTAATGACACACACACATGCACGCACACACACATACCGCTTCTGCCTCCCTCTCAGTTTAAATAAGAAATCTAGACAGCTGTTCAGACCCTCTTTCCCCAAAGGGTTGATTTGACCAAATGAAGTCACAACACAATACTAGTATGCATCTTTTTTTTCTTGTGATAATAATTTTCATTCCTTAAAGGGGACATATTACACCACCAGGTGTGAGTGTGATGTGTGATGTCAGAAGCAGCACATTTTCTATATGGCTTGTAACGGCTAAGCACACTCACACCTGGTGGTATAATATGTCCCCTTTAAAAAAAGAATATCGGCTGAAAATGCTCACAATAACCTGGAGAATATCTTACTTTTTGTAAAAAAAATATTAATAGAAAACAAGGTTAAATGGTGCTATAACATATCTATGATTAAGTGGCTTGAAAAAATCATAGCTAAATGTACTGAGAGACAATTATAAAAGACTATTTGCCCTTGGCCATTTCTTCGAGATAACCCTAACACTTTTCAGCTTTTAAAGACGACTGCATTAACAATGAAGCTAATCAAGTGAAGTGATCAATTTGAAGTGAAGCTGAGTGAAATAGCCAAAGCCAGAGCTCTCCATCTTTGATTAATAAAAGCACCCGAAAATACAAAGAAAGAAATGAGGAATGAACTTGAAACTCTGGCAGCCACACACTGTGTATGAGCAGCAGAGAGACACAGTAGGAAAGTATGTGGATATTTATGCAAAACATAGTATGCATTATATATAGGGAGCCCTTTAACAACTTAACAACTTGATCAAAGGGATTTGCGACTGGAACCCGAGTGAACCGCCATCAGGTTACTGCTCGCTCCAATTTCAAGCGTTGCTGAACAAAAGACTGATTGGAAAAAGGACAATTTAACCCAATTACCGCTCGACAAATGTCTGACACAAAACGACTCCATGGCAACTGCTGAGCCTTAATGGGTTCCGGCGCTTGTTTTGCTTCAAATCTCTGTCAGACGATTACTGTAAGTGCTGAGAGAAAAGCTGTTGCTTTTTGATGGATTACACCACAAACTCGCTGGATACACTTTGAATCTTCCATCGGGCGTCAGACGTCAGACGAATCGTTTATCGAAAGATTATGTTCTAGTTTGTTGTAGACGACTCCAAATCTCCTAATCTATTATCATATCATAATTTGCTTCATCACAGGGAGTAAACACAAGGGAGGAAATTCGTGTCCCCTAAGAGCCGTAAAGGTATAATATAGCCGCGTACCGACCGGGCGTACTTTTCCCGCTATGAGGTTTTGTGGGTGCGGTTTGGAGAGAGGATCCGCCTAGGATCCGCCCCTCAGGACTCTTACAGCGGCTCAGAAAGTCCTCCAGCAGAGGTGGTACTTTTCTGAGCGGCTCGTAGCTCGTCAACGCTCTCTGCGTACGTGACTGTAAGGAGCTAATGCGTGGGTGTAGCCAAAAAGAAAAGCCTGGGACTGAAAAAGTCCTGGTCAGTTCTCGGCTTATGTGACATACTGCAATCCAAATTCACAATATTGGAGAGTTGTCCTTGCCCAAACCCCTCCGACCCAGACTCGAAGCTCATGTCCTACACTGTATGTTGGTAAGCTTGCGTTTGAAAGTTTGAAATGTATTTATTGTCTGCAAATGATAAACCAGCTCGGGTGGTGTCCGTCTCGAAACTCTTCTGGGCTAAGCTGTTTCCATCTTTCAAATGCAACTCAGAGATATACCCCTGATTAGCCCGGCTCTGGTCATGGAGCTTTTTTGAAAGGGATGAGGCTTCTAGGTCAGGTAAATCTAGTACAATCTCAGATGATCCAGTGCACTTGCTTGCTTCCATGGATGAAGCACGTTGTGTTTGTCTGTGCCAATTTGTTTAATATCTGGCAACCCGGGGTACTTGGAGAATAGAGAATCATACCACACAAAACAAAGCAAACGCAACAGTGATTTTAGGGGGAACATACTAGCAGTAGCAGTGTTGTTGTTTGACCAAGCATGCTTCCCTAATCTCTGGTGATGATATTTCATGATAATTTTATGATGTAGCTTATGATTTATTGAAGTTATTTGTTACATATAGCTGCTTTAGCTCCAGCGTTGAGCTACTGAATGGTTCTGCAATCCACAATAAACAAGCAAAGAGAGGACCTGACACTTTCTGGGAACAGGCAGTTGACGGTGATTCCAAATAATAGGAAGTAAGATGGGGTGGAGGTAGAAGGCATTATTCAGAAAGCGGCCATCTTGGTTCTAAACACTGGCTAGGGGCTGGAGCTGAATGCTGAATGCCATCAGCTTATGTTTAGAACTAAGATGGCCAGGTGAATATGACCAACAGCCTACAAACTGGTACAAAGACTTGAGTATCTCCCAGGTCATTCCCAGGTTCACACACTTGTTCATACGCTGATCTTAGCTAACTAACAAGTGTGATTTGCAGCATTGCAGTGCTCACATTGACAACAGGAGATTATCCACTTAATATTCCACTGAAGAGCAAATCCTTAGGAAACACAAGCATTGATGGAAATGTTCAGTTCTAAGCCAGCATCTATTTGTGTGTCATTGACTGCGTTTACATGCTGGAGCATAATCGTGTAATGAATGTATCAAATGAAGATTGGATTCATGTAAACAGGTTTATTCGATCTGCTTCGCCAAAAGGATTGGCTCATGACCAGATTAGCAAAGTCGATAGGATAGCTGGGCTTGAGATGATCATAGTCGGCTATCTACCTGCATGTGTACTTGATCGTATCGTATTACTGGGAGTTTGCGTCCTGCGCATGCTCGAGTATTTCGGCCAGGGATTTCACCAGGAAGTGGAAGGAGACAACATAATAAATAGTAGTGAAATAAACTGAAAAATGCACAAAATGTACACTACTGTTGCCTCGTCAAACTCATATGCCATCGTTGTTTGTATGCCGCCAGATAGTTTGTTGTTGCTTTTACGTAGCCGTGAACCGGAAGTGGCTCTAGTACCTCTTGTTGAAAGGGCTACAGCATCTGATCCGATGTATACTCAGACAAGTGACAGCCCCCCTGTCAAGCGTTATATGGCTCAATCCGATCCGATCTGGTCCAACCATGTAACCACAGTCATTGCGTTTTAGAATTTGAATGTTGACTTAATTAGATCTAGAGTCGATGCAGAGTCGATTGAAGAGTTTGAATACATACCTACCCTAGCTTTAATCTGTAGTATCTAGAAACTAAACAAAGTGCAGTTCCGACATTCATTTCCACAAAGTCTACATTATAATTCCTGCAGCGCTTTGTGTTTCCAGCCAATGGCTTGCTTAAGCTGTACATGTTCGATTCTTCATGTACCTAGAAATGCATCTAGCTATGGAATATCACAGCACATCCTCTTTCCCTGCATCTTATCTGTTGCACTCATTATTTTAAAACAATATTTATAGTATATTATTTTAGTATTTTTTTCTTATTTTGGGGGAAAGGACTGGACCTTGTCAAAACCCATAGGAGGAGAACAGTGTAAAAAATGTCACAGAAGACGATACATCGATACATGTGTCATCTGTCTTCATGTCCAAACATGAAAGAACAAGGTCAGGATAATAGCAGCATTGTTAGATCAAATAACCCTCATGCTGGCCCGCCATTAGAGGCAGCGTTCAAAGGGAATACATGTCTAGGTGCTGTAACAATACCTCTATATCAACATTACTGAAACACACAAACAAAACGATGCAGTTTGACATTTTTAGAAATGTCTTGCATATGCATATTTCTGGCATCTTTATGCATTCATATTCAAATCTGGGCCGTAACGTTGACACTAACATGAATTATTAATTTTAATAAGTCCACTTTGATTTGTACTTCCTCAGGAATTTAGTCGAGGAATAGATTACAGTGTATCATGATGATGGGTACAGGAAATGTTTGTTAAACATGTTTAATTATTATTATTATTAAACATGTTTAATTATTCACAACAATCTTGGCATAGTTTTTTTCAAAAGTTATTATTTTCTTTACCTATTTTCTTTATCCATAAGAAAAGTCATAAATTAAATCGTACATAGGCCATTGGAGTTTCTTTGTCCTGCTTCAAATAAAATTGTATGGTAAGTCTGCCAAGAAACACAGGAATAGAAACGAATGATTCCAGCCTTTATACTCACCCCTCAAGCTCCCTGAATAATGCTATGTCACTAAATTATGATAAATTAATTTATCATAAATCCCATTTCAGAGTCATAACACCATTTCCATTAGTCAGAAGTATAAGCCATAATGACACACTTGACAGCTGTTTCATTTTTATCCATCTTATCACTCAGACAGTGATTTCAATGAAATTGGCTCATATTACTATCTTGCTCTAAATAACTCTCCATTAGTCTGCATACAAAATGTCGTACACTCATCTGAAGCTCACCTAAAGACTGTTTACACAATCTAGACTAAACATGGGAGGCATCTGGTGGTCCTGTTGTTTAAGCTAATACAGACTTGGTTCTTTCAAACTGTGATGCACACTCTTTCACAAAGCATTGGTGTATTTTACACAAAAGCTGGACACATGCATGTGCAAGGATAAACACTCAAATGAAAACCCCAGCAGGGATCAAAGCATGACTTTGATCCCCCTATCGGCTGACAATGCAGAAAAAAGACAAAGATTTGTAACACATGGCATTGAATCAGCAACCAGGGGAATTTCCATGGTTTTCCACGACTCTCCAGAAGTAATAGAAGTAAGAGAGTTGAGCTCATTTGGTCTTTCATAACCTCCCCAGAGGGACCGAGGGAGACCCTCTTCAAGTGTGAAAGAGGGGAAGCAAAAGCATTGAATGGGAGGGGGAATGATGAGATCTGCAAAGGTATCATGCCTTTGGAGCATGTGTCTCAGTGTCTACCGGGAGTGGGATAGTTTAGCTACTAGTGAGGCTGCCGGTTATGGTGCTAGATTCTCAAATGAAAGAAACTGGGGTTGATTCCCAATGTATGCAGCCTCAAGCATGATGCCTATCCCCTACCTGCTCCTTAATGACATGTATCTGAATTTGCTATAAGCTAAATCTTCTATTGTTTTGGAAAAAAAAAAATATTTAAACCCTTTCACAATTGTATATCTCCCCTCTATTTTTAATATAACACACCCTATAACCTTGCAACTCGAAGACTAACACATTCATAAAGCTTGGTTTATGGAACGTGAGATTACACATACAACCCAATGAAGCGATAGGTTATTGACAGGTACAAATTGAACACCACGACGCGGTGGCATGGACAAGCAAGCTCACTGATTCAAGGACTGTAACATAGCTCCAGTGCACTATAGAATCTGCCATCCCCTGCTGTCAATCTCTGAGACCCTTGTGGACAGAAACCTGTTGGTTAAAACATGAACACAGAACACCGCCGGCGCACTTCATGAAAGAGTAATGATGCGAAGCATCTTGAAAGTATGTCAATTTTGACCTCGCTATGCAGACATGACCCAGCCCAAGGGGGATTTAGTATTCTACACCAGGTCTAATGTTTTGGGCTCATGAATATTGAAGCCGGACTACAATGTATCCTTTTCCTGAGAATCGAAAAGGTAGCTAAAGGAAGCTACAAAGGAAGCTCATGGTTAATGCGTCTCACCGTCGCCTCCCTTTGAGTGATATGCCAGAGGTATCATCCTGGCAAATTAAACTGTGTGTATATATATATCTATATATCTATATATATATTACATATTGTATATTTATTACATATTATATATTTATTACACGACGTGCAAGTTATCGAGTGCAAATATGGGTTTTTAGAGTGCAAATATAGGACGATATTACACGGGTCAACAACTGATTGCACAGCTGTGTCAGCGCGTGGTCAAACAACAGTTAAACGCGGCAGAATAAATGGTGGAGAACTCATTCTTTCCTTGATTTATTTTGTCGTATAATAAATAATTTCGTCTTTGTATTTTGTCTCGCCCTGCGGACTCGACAAAATACGTCAGACTCCCTGCCGACTACCTGTGTAATATGTTATTGCCGTACTGAACACTACCTGTGCAATAACCTATGTTATTACACAGGTAGTCGTTCAGTACGGCTGGATATTTTTACTCGAAAATACTGACGTATTTTGTCGAGTCAGCAGGACGAGACAAAATACAAAGATGAGTAAAAATATACAGCAGTACTAAAATCAGTTGTTGAACCGTGTGATAACGTCCTATATTTGCACTCTAAAAACACATATTTGCACTCGATATCTTGCACATTGTGTAATAAATATATATACATAAACAACCTATTTAATAATTATGTTTCCGTTGGTGAATGGAAAACACAACCCATTAGGTGTAGCTAAGGTTGCAGAATTATTATAGGGGAAAATCTAATTAGACTGTCAGCTACACGTGAATATGAAGTCATTCAGGGTCCCTCTTAAGATGTAAAGCCACTCAGCAAAGTCACAGTAATTATCTTTCCCTATAGACTCATTATGTTTAATAACAGCAATGCTTTAGCTGTCATCAAAAGGATCTGTAATAACCACTGCCAATGAGATTTTCCAACATATGATGGGTTAGTTTTCGGGACTAGGACAACATATCGATCAGAGGTTCCCAAAACATCTTATCCCATGACTCCCTGTAGAGGTACTTTTCTTCCAAGAACCCACCAAATATTGGGTAAGAAAAGTACATTAATTACTATTATTTATGTATTATTATTATGAACATGCTAATAATGAAATGAATGATATAAGGCATGTATAGGCAAATGTTTATTCATGCCATCTCATGACACACTTGTTCCCCCCCTGCTGATTTAACGGCGCTGTAGGTACTTAACGGGACTTAACGCTGCTGGACGAAAGATTTGAGACTATATAGACAGAAAATGTAGAGCTGAAGCGAAAGAACCAGGAAAAAACGTTGCCTCCCTCGCTATGTTTTTAACAAATGACAAGGGAGAGAATTTTACGCACCTTGAGATTGACAGGCAAGATGGATTACCCATTCATGACTGATATGCCCTGGTTGGTCAGAAATCCGCCCCGGAGCGGTCTAAAATCGTATTTGCTATCCATAGAGGCAGTCTACCCGAAACAGATCTTCTCACAGTGCATTTCCCTCCCTAATAGCTAATCTTGAGCATCGTGGCTATCTCATCGTGGCTATCTCACAAGTCTTCCCTGACTTCGCCTTTTCCTTCGCTCTCCCTGGGGATTGGTCTTATCTTCTCTCTTTCGCTATCAGCCACCGTGGCAGCAAAATAATAGGCTTTGTTTTGACTCCTGTCCACCTGAGTGTAGCGAGGGGGAATGGGAGGGGGGGGTAAGTAAAGATTGATTGCTGGCTGGGACTCCTTAAATCACTTGAGCGGAGAAACTGGGATGTACTTGGAACTCAGGAGCCTTTATATAAAACGCTGTCCTCTTGCCCATGTATCGATCATGCCGGTGAGGAAGAGGAGGTGCCTTGGTGGCAGTTGTCTGGGGATAGAGGGAGGTTGGTTGTTATGACAGCAACAAGGACGGCGAGGAAGGGAGAAGAGTAATTTGAGCGGCCCTGAGCCGGGTAGTGAAGATGTATGCAGGCGACTGGGCTCTGTAAAGCCGTCTGTTTGCGTCAGCTGCTGGGTAGTAACATAGCGATTTTTGTTAAAGCATTTATATCTTGCACAGGTGTACCAAAAACGTTAGAGTTGCTTGTTTTTTCAATAAACTAACACAAGAGACACAGGAGAGCTTCGATAGCTAACGGCTATCCACAGTGGCACACAATTAAGAGATTCATTGAATGCATAGTACATTAGTTTGTTCATTGTTTTTATTTATTCAGTGTTTTTTTAATTGTGTTATATGCGTACAAAATAAGCTGATGAATGTTGCATGACGTTGCCTTTTTATGAATAATTAAAAAAAATAAAGGAGAGAGAAAATAGGCCATGAAATTTCTATTTGAATCTAATTTGGATTATGAAACCATCTTCTAACCAAAGGAAGGTTCTACATCGCTGGCATTTCTCCACACATCCGGGCTCATTTTAATATTAATGTTGACAAGCCTGGAAGCTGACAAGGGGAGTCATCATTCTTAAGTTCCCAAGGGATTCAGGCATCTTTATCTTTTCCGAAACTTTAAAGTAGCTCACTATTCCCCTTGTGTTTCATAGATTTGAATAAGGTACATTTCCAGCTGAGATGATTTTTCCCCCTCTACTCTTGACTGTACTGCCCCGCACTTGATTCCACCCTATAGAGTGCACGTGAGTTTACAATGACTCGTATCTGAGTGTAAATACAGGGCATTGTCTCTGTTTGTGTTTTCCCTCACTGAGGGAGTGAGTTGGATAACAAAAGCGGAATAATCGTTGCATTAGGGGGGGGCCTGCTGGTTTATCTGATGAAAAGAAAAGATTCGTATTTTATTTCATTCATATTTATGTCACCTACCCTATGGCGAGCTGGAAGTGAAATAAAAGTATTCTCTCACTATTCCTTAACCCCCCCCCCCCCCCTCCCCCCACCA
>OMLJ01051424.1:0-14672 GCA_900302595.1 Gadiculus argenteus | reverse complement strand
TGCAATTTAAAGCCAAATATAACCAAAATATATCGTCCAGCTTTTAACCCTTTACAAGGTCCTGGTACAGAATGCCCCATCCCTCTGCTGCGGCTCCCAGTAGGACTGGTCGGTGTGTTAAGAGGAAAAGGAGCGACGTTTGCACTAGGCTTTGTTAGCGTGTCACTACCTAGTTAGCCACCAGAAATAAACCTTACACAGGTCGTTTTGTTGCTATTCTACTATCTAATGGGCCTAATTTATATTGGCTGGGTTTTATTGGGAGATTATACTACAAGCGAGTCTCATACGCAAGAAAGGCAATAAATAACAACTCGAGTTAGCTCAGAGGCTAGCTAACCCACGTAAGGACGTTGCTAGCAAGTTAGCCTAGAGGCTGACGTTAGCACTTAGGACGCCATGACTGGATTTTCGCTTTCTAGACAAACTCACCTTTAGTCTGGGCACTTTTTATTTTAGTGTTTATTAATTTGTCACCATCTGTTAAAGAGGCAGCGAAAGGGGTACTACTCAAAGTGTTAGCATCTGACTCTGCGAGTTGCGTAGCACAGACGCGCCCCTCCATGTTTCCCTGTAACGGGAGTAATGCACATCCGCACCCTGAAGGATGTGCCACAGTAGGCGGGGGAGAGGGTCATGCATTGTAGCGTTATCCGGTCTACTGGTACACTATTTCCGGTGTCGAGGAGATAACATAAGAATAACAACGAAACATTTTAATATAAATCTTTTATTTTATATTATTCGACACGATGGCACCTGATTAAAGATTAAATCAAACTGCAAATTATACGTGTTTATATTTTTATTTTAACTATTGTACATGCAAGGCGTTTATGCATGTTTTTCACCTCTTCCAACACAAATCACTTTGAAAGAAAGAAACACCAAACATTAACAAAATATATCCTTTATTATAGGATATAAGTGCACACATACAAGGAAAGGATGTTTGGAACCTTTAATTGGCGATGTATTATAGACCACAGAGCGTCGAGAAAATACATTGAAAAAGTATAATGTTTATGAAGCCCATTTAGTCAAGTAACTAATACCCCCTATTTAGAAAAGCAGTGCAAACTGATGTCACTTTCTCTTCTGTAACTCTCTGGCCAGGACATCCATCTGTGGACAAACATGTTAGGCCTGATCAATATCTTAATTGCCACATTAAAACAGCAACAAACAACAACAAAGCATTTGTGTTGAATCCTCAGATTAGTTATGCTTTTAATATTATTTAATTTGAACATTGTTATAATTTCAATCAATGCAGCATGTCGGATACATGTTGAACCGTGTCCTTTTTTCATTTACTTACAAAAATGTTCCTCAGGGTGCCTCTGTGCTGGGGCCTCAGGTAGCTACACTCCCCAGCCTCACACAGCTTTATCTCGTCTGAAACCTGGAGGGGAGGGAGGAGGAGAGGAGCACAAGACACATATTTACATACCAAAATAATCTACGGAGGGTGACATGGGGGTAAAAAGCAAGGTTTAAGATAATCTAGTGATGAGTGTGCATGACTCAAAGCTAAAAGGATCCAAGTTTGAATGCCGAGTCGCCGACCTATCCAGTCATCTGCCTCCCCCATACATGCTCATGAATGACATGCATTAATTACTTTTTTGGGGTTGGTAAAAACTGAACTATAATGTGCTTTGGGTAAAGGTGTCTGAAACAGGACCAAATAGTTTTTATGAAGTAATGGCAGACTGGTTCACCCATTTGTACCTCAGAAGTGGTGAATGCCTCCAGCTCTCTCTTTCCTCCAGGGTACCAGCCATGAGACCAGTGCTGGGCGGTGGAGAGCTGAACCCCCAGACACAGCAGGAGGCCCAGGAGCAGCACCAGCCGAGACACAAACATCATGGTCCTGGCCCCGAGAAGGAGGGATCACAATGATGGAATTCACAAACACAAAGAAGGAGTATAAAACCTACAAGTAAGTTGTACAAGGCTTATGGGGAAATGTGATGTATGATTTGATACACTTAAATCTCAATTTATGTTTAACACTTCATAAAATAGCTTTAAATGCGATTTGCATGTTATTGCCATTATTACTAGCTAAGCTTTTATTTTAACGTTAAGTCAATAATGTCTCAACTCTCAACAAGGAAAAGCTCAGTTTTTTCTTTCTAAAATAAAATAGATCTGCTTCTTGCTGGGAACAGTGATCAATGCAAAAAACACATTGAACCACATTATAGAAAGGAAATGGATACATTCAAATTAAAAGTATTTTTTTAATTAAAAGAGACAAACAGAATGATCAATTCAGGTACAGACATGCTGCCTAGATACAGTTCAACAGTGTGCCGCAAAGAAACATTCAAACTTACCTTATACTTCCTTTGTCACAACAGGTATCCACCCAGTTTCCTTGAACCTCTCAGTGTAGTATGTAGTCAAAGATTGTCTGGATGTTCAGGTACGGCCGTCAGAACAAGTATAGGTGGTCTAGTGCGTCTGGTCCTCCTTGGTATAAGTACCAGTGGAGAGGGGTTTCCAGATCCTACGTCACTCTGTCCTGTGGTGCCTCTACCTCCGCCCACAAGGTTGACCCCCTCTGCTCCCTGACGCCACCAGGGGTCAAAGGGGGGGTCTTGGGAGACGAGGGATGCGGACCACTGGGGCTGTTCCAATTATCATGGGCAAACATTACTCAGGAGGGGGGGCTCACCCCTGCAAATACTCCTCCCTTAAACACCCAGAAAGTTCCACCATTATCCTCACGAAATGCATTTGACTGATTACATAATCTCCCAAGACAAGGAGCATATGCTGGCCTCTTGGGAAGGCTGTTTAACAGCTACCATCCCATCTGAAGCATCATGTCCACCAGGGCCTCATCAGGGTTTAGGCCTCAATCCAAACACCTATACAGGAAGTAACAGGTTTTAGATGGACACCTATACAGAAAGCAGTTCATAGCTTTGTACTGTTGATATCATGGTCCTGCAAACTTACATGAGGATGTCATCTAACGCTGGATGAGGAAAACAGTAAACAAACACCCATGGGTGAGTAATACTGGGCCATCCAAAGAAAAGAAGGCATTACTATTTAATATGGGATTATTGACGGATCAATTGAATGATTGATTGATACTCAGGAGGAAGGCTTGCACACAGGACAAATGGGCAATTATTTGAAACCCATTTGTCTCACTTTAGCCATAATGAGCACTGGATGTGGATGACGTGAAACAGCCAATGACTTGTCTCCATTTCAGTTGCTGATGCCCCATTGCAGATGGGAGCTGAACAACCATATGTAATTATCCAAAATAACGAGGCAGTAATGTTAAAATCTCAAGCACTTTATTATGTTGAACATTATCTTGCTTAAAAAGGCCATTTGGTATTATATAATTATATATAATTTGTTAGCATATATATAATTATATATACATATATTAAAATGTTGAATAACAAAACCCTAGAGACAGACACAAATGAAAAAAAAAATATTTGCTTAAGACATCAAATTAGAAATGGCCAAAAAAAAAGATAATCTCCAATACATTTTTGAAATGGTCCCAATACAGTTCAATATACATCTATTTGAAAAAAATAAAATAAAAAGCAAGGCAAGAAGACAAGAAGGAAATATAAATAACCTTACATTATGTACAAAGGGTAATAGGTAGTGACCATTTTGACAACCAGTAGAAGAGCAAGTCATGTAAGGACATCAATGAGGGTTGGAGAATGAAAGGGGGACCTGTTTCCGCAGGGGAGTGTAAACTTCTCAAACTGAAATAAACATGACATGATCACTCTGAACCTCCACTTCTCTACCAGATACCCTCTCCAACCATCAATACCTCTCTCTGCTAGAGGGGAGATATAAAAAATAAATGTGTTTTTTAGGGAGAGTCTTAAGATAAAAGGAGCTCTATTTTTTTCTTGTGTCTACAATCAGGGACCTACAGGGGCCTATACTATTTCTAATAAACCAAACAATTAAGTAAAGTGAAATTAAATGGCGGCGCATTTAGGAAGAATGGCATAAGTGAGTGTGGCTGGAACAATAGTATACAAAATCAAAAATCTAAAGTGAAACAGTGAAAATTAACTAAGGGTTAGCCTAACCTAACCCTCTAACCCTTTGGCTCCATCCATGGGCTATGCTGGAGTTGCTATCTGGGGTCTGTGGGAAATTCGTTACCTTGCTAAAATTCCTATTTGGAGGGGAAAACATAACTATGGAGGCACTTTTTGGAGATTACAACAAAGCAACGTTTGTCTGAAAAGTTGGCACAGTGTATCACATATTCTTGTGATCATCTTGAGCAAACATTTGTAATTAAAACAGGACTAAATTGACAAACACAGACCAGCCATAAGGGGAACCACACCACTCCTTCCTCTGCCACCTCAGCGGCTTGAAGAGAAAGTTGGAAACATAACAAAGAAGTAACTAAACACAGTAGCACCCAACTACTAGTATGGGCACTTGTAACGCTTTGGAATGAGAGTTAACCTGAAATGGCAATGACAGTGCAGTGACAGCCAGCAGCCAAGGGAAAGGTCTCGACTGAAAAAACAAGGACCCCAGACACTTGGAGTCTTGACACTGCTACTTTGGATTTCATTAATGCAAACAATTCTTTACCGATTTTTCTTCTCAAAATTCTCTGCCTACACAATTTAAATTTTTGTTCTATTTATACAGGCGATTCCGTTTTTTTAGGGTACAAATTGCACATCATTATATTAGTCTTCAAACCAGTGATGACAGAATTACATATTCTAACCTTTTAATCTTTTAGGCAACAAATCAAGTGTGTGTGTGTGTTACACGCATTAAGGAGAATCAGATGATTGCAGTCAAAATGAGTTTGAACTGGGGACGTGCAAATTAAATATTAATTTATAAATCATCTTTTTTTTAAAAGGTCAAAACAAAACAAAAATGAATCTGAAGAACACTCTGTGGAAAAGGATGGGCAATTTATGCTCCGGTAATCTTCAGGTAGGAGTGAACCTTTTGAACTCTAGTCAACTGTGGAAATTGACTCGTGTTGAATTTGTAAATTGAAACAATCCTGTGCGTAGTCATTTCCTGAGTTGGCAGAGTTTAAATAGGGCTGACCCCTGTGGATAACTGACATCATTCATCTTTCATTACAATCATAGAGGGAATGGCTTCAAGGGTGACCTCATTGGAAACGCATGGCGTCGCAAACCCAAGTAGAAAATAAGAATCCACTGCAAACATTTCAGAGCACACTCGTACAATTCATGAAAAGAAAGTTTCACTTTGGAAATTAATCGAAGCAACAGCTTTTATAGTTTTACACAATAAAAAAAAAACATTCTTCGGCATCAGTGACCGTGGTGAAATAATACAATCTTATACCAAAAAAAATTGTGACAAAACAGCATTGTGATGCAAGGCCAGTATACAACAAAGGGGAAGCAGTTCATTCATACAGAAAGGAAAAACTTTAGAGTTTGTGTTGTCCCCATCAATACTGCTGAATGTCCTTAAGCAAACACATAAACTACAGAATTGGTATATTCCCATGACTGGACTCCTATGGTTTCTCATGGTAATTAACTTGATTGTCTTGTCTCGCGTTTTAACAAATTTACTCGAAGGTTGGGGACAGGGATCCAAAGTGTGGTGCATTACTGATCCATGCACCAGAAGGCCGTCGTCTTGTCTTGTTAGTTTGTCGAGGTGGTCTCCCACGTTCAGAGCTCAGGTGGATCAGGGGCTTTGGCACTGTGGGAAGGATGCAGCTTAGGGCTCACTTTCTTTTTGCGTATCTGGACGCATGTGCATTTCTTTTGTGGGTTAAAATGGACACCACATTGATGCCGTCCGTCAAGAGACTCTTGTTACTGGAAGAGTCAGTGGGGGGGGGGTGAAGTCTTAACGGATGGTTTGGTTGGATGATGTGCTAACCAGGTAACCACTCCTGTGTTCAACAGTTGTGTGGTCTTTGTGTGCACATGAAGGGGTGGTGTGGGTAGGGTGGGGACCAAAACAGAAAATCTATCCAGGATAATTTTATAAATAAATCAACCTATGTTCTGCCAATCACTGCAGTCAGGTAGAGCCACTGATTCAGGCCATAAGAAAACAAATCAAGTATTAGTCCCTATGTAGAAATAAAATAAAAAAGTATAATAACCCAGCTACTTAGCCCCTAACAACCTTCCCTTAATTGTGAACACCAGCCAATAAAGCGTTGGATTTGTATTCATATATAGTTATATTATTTATATATATATTCCAATAAAATATGTTACAAATGCCACCCTAAAACGTAGCCAACCTCAAAATGGTCTAAAAAAAACAAAATAAAAGAAGCCTCAGGATCGGTATATATACACTTTCTAAAGAGAGACAGGAAGCTAAAAGGGACAAAAAGGGCTGTATTGACAGGACAAATATTACAAAATATTCATGAAAGCAGTTCAGTTTGTCGTGTCTTCCTGTGGGAAAGCTCTGGGTTCTGTTTTCCTGTGCCGAGACTGTGGTTCCCTTTTCCTCTGGGAAGGTTTTTGTAGCACAACAACATACGGTGGGGAACCTCAAGAAGTCCGTCAGGTGAGCCAAACTGTGTGAACGTGGATGTGTTGACCGCGGTGAGTTTATATTGGTTTTAACGGTGGGTTTGTGTGTGGTCTTCCGTCCGCTACTTGAAGTTGGCATAGTCGGAAAAGGCATCTATGTACTCTTGAACCACCTTGTAGCAGAACTCGTACTGCTCCTAAAGGGAGAGAGAGACAGAACTGTAAGTGACTCCATTCTAAAACCAAAAATGGAATTAAATTGAATAATAAACAACAATATTTTTGTTGAAGTCTGTACATTCAATATTGTTTGCTATACCAACCGAATACTCAATTATTTTGGTATAATCTGGATAATTCTCCAGTGAAATAAATTAACTTAAATGTTAAGTAAAGTTTTTAGAAAAAAACTGATACATTTGGTTCAATAGGAGCACATGCAAAGTGTGTTAAAACCAAAACTAGCCCTCTGGAAAAGCATTTTTCGACAACGTTTAACAACTTCATACATTTCTGTAAGACCCGAACGTAACTACTATTAAGTGAAAAAAGGGGTTTTGGGGTTTACTTAGCCTGCCTGCCCTAACACCCCAGGGCCTAGACCCTGTAAAGGGCAAATGAAACCCCCCCTAATTCAACCAAGAACTCATTTGGTTTCAGTTTTGCTCACCAGTGTCTGCACCATGTGGGGCCTCTGCAGTCTCAGGCTCTTGACCGTCTGAAACACGTCCAAGATGCCCTCTGCCTTGACCCTCTCCAGGACCGTACTCAGCGCACAGAACGTCCCGGTCCGGCCTGCCCCCGCACTGCACACACACACACACACACACATACACACACAGTCATAATTTAGAAGCCGCTTTTATCTAAGGCGACTTTAAAGTGAGGATGGTAAAAGTATACAATCAACATTTTCAAAAGGTAATTCATTTCATACAGATGAATTTAGGATTGAGAGTAAATAATAACGACGTTATGCCCAGAAACACACAGACACCCATACACACTCAGACACCCATGAACAAAGTAACTGTGTGCGTTTTGTTTTTAGGCTGCCAGTCAGAAGGAAGAGGAGAACAATCTACCCAAGCAGTGAGTTCCTGTGACATAAATAGACATTGTGTTTTCCCCAATACATTAACTGTTCCACGCACACATACACGTGCACGACAGATATAAATAACAGATGCTCTCTGCATGAAAGTGGGGGCTGCTTCTGTGTACGGTGTATATGGGTGTGCACTTGACTCTGCTGTATAGAGTGTGTATTTACTGTATACAATATGTGTATGCGACATGTATGGTCGATTAAGAAATATTTAATTGTCGACGAAATGGCAATCAAATTCCTTAATCTCATAACAATCGGAATGAAAATCATACAAAATGTGTATTTCTGACATTATACAAATAGCAAAACTTAAATAAGTCCACAAAGCAACATTCTTCTGCCCGTGTCTGACCTGCAGTGGACGGTGATCGGGTGGTTCCCAGACTGCTGCTGCTGTTTCGTCACCGCGGCAATGATGTTGATCATCCCTTTCCCGTCGGCGGGGATGCCCACCTCCGGCCAGCCGTGGAAGTGGAACTGACGCACCGCCCGCGCCTTGTTCTCCTGGAGGGAACCGTGGAGCGGGAGGAGAGTAAAGGTCACCAGGGGCCTCATGTACGAAGCTTGCTTACGCACAAAAAAGCTGCGTAAGCAACTTTCCACGCAAACGACCGGATATACAAAGACTGACTTGGAGTGGAAAAGTGCAGATCTCCACGCAAACTTCATGGTTTGCGTACGCACATTTTTGTCATCTTGTCAGTTGGCGGCACATAGAGGCAATGCAGCGCAACATTAGGCCAACTCGATCACGAGTCATGACCTAATATTGTAATATGAGGATAGTTGAAAGTGGATTTGAAAGTTGCGATGCTTGATCTTGAATGCACTTCAATCATGCGTTATTGTTGAGACGCATAATGTGACACTGTTGATATTATGCTAAACGTAAACAGACCCATAAAACTATATCGTCAATATTAGAATTAAAAGGAAAGGAAGCCCCAGCAATATTATTTTCAGTGTTTACTTGTTTATTAAACGTTACATATTTTCAGGACCACTCATGACATCTGGGTTAATGGATCTCTTTTTGCGCATTTCTCGCTAAATTCTTGACTGCAATATTATTATTTGATGTTGCGTGGAGTAAGCACAAGCCATTGTTACTTAAAATAAATCCATCAATGAATCAGTTGGTCGATTTCGAAATATGTACATATTATTGACACCCGTATATGGGAACAACCTATTAGCATGCATCCAAATAAATGAGAAAATAAAAGTGTGCACAATTTTTATAGGTTGACAATGGCAGTGTTGGCGTTGTTAAAAGATATTGCGAATAGTCGCATTCAAAGGGAACGGGTGTTCCGTGACTTGTTCGTGACTGATTTTTTTTTTACGACTGGCTTATCAGCCGATTCAGAATTCCAAGAGCTATCCTCTTGGAACTCTGTACTGAGTTGGGCGCGGGTTTGGAGAGGGAGACGGCGAGGAGTCACGCATTACCAGTTCCAATATGATCCTGAGTACGCTTGGTTTTCTGACTACAGGTTCATTACAGAGGGAATGACTGGCCAGTAAGAACTCTGAACTGCGCCATTCCGGCTGTTTTAAACGGGATCATCCCCATCTCAGCAGGTAGATACGGTTTATCATCTCAGCAGGTAGATACGGTTTATCATCTCAGCAGGTAGATATATTCATTTGGGTCAACCCATTAATTTGTCCTGACAAACAGCATGGTTGTCAGGACGACCATGCCGATTTATACTAAATAGCATATTAAATGAGGGAGGATGCATGTGCACTCAATTTCACACTCATTTGGGATGTACAAAGAGAATCTCTGTGAAAGCGTGCTTACGCAAGGATGATACATCCGGGTTGATTTGTGCGTAGGATTTCTGCGTCCGCAAGGTTTTAGTAAGAAATCCCCAGGACGGCATGTTCTGTTTATGGGTTATAAAGGGCATACTAGTCAAGGGGAGGGGAGAGGATCTCCAATGTGTTTAAGGAATAGGTCATTACTGTTTACTAGTTATCTAGTTTCTATCTATTATTCTAGCTAACAACGTCTGTCTGTCAGTCTGTCTGTATGCCTTGCTGTGGAGAAAAAACAAGAAAAACAGAGCGGGGAGGATAGAGGGATAGAGGGATGGCGATAGAGAGACCCGTACCCGGTTGTTGGTGACCAGGAGCTCTCTCACTGTGTAGCTCTCGCTCTCATCCTCTCGCTTGATCTCAATGGAGACGTCCCCGTAGACCACCGCCCCGTCGCTGGGCCAGTACTGGGCACACTTCTCCTGTAATGGACCCCCCCAGACACAGAGCAGGTGAACATAGGAGCAGGCACACAAGGTTTATCACAGCGTATCGTGTGCTCCACCGTAGCCATGTTTACACACACAGACGCTCCATGACTGAGTGAGCCTACGTGAGACCCAAATCGCCTTCTTATTCTGAACTACGGCACAATGTCGGAATTGGATGGGGATTGCGAGTAAACAAATGTATACGAGGTGAACATATCAGCTAGGCTGCGGGGGTGGCTATTGTGGCCATTCGGTTTCCCGATACAATACATGTGAATTGAATTAAAGTTATTTCTGTGCTCCTGATATTCTGTGAGGGAGTGGGACGATGAAGGTCATGGCGGGGCTCTGGTCGCCTGCGTGCAGCAGGACCTCTGCTTCTGTTGTATTATTGAGTAGCTTCTCCATTAACAGCCGTCTATTTTGGCCCCTTATTGGCCTGATACCCAACACCGCCGCACGCATGCATGTGTATTCACACATCTCTCTGGAGACTACGGGGAGAAGGGGAGCCGCTTGACTCTTTTGTGAACAAGCCTGCCATTCCTAACCCTTTTACATCCCGGTATAGCCGGAAGGAGCCCGGTTGCATCCCCAATGTTTCACAACCTAGAGGAGGCATCCTGAGGTCAGGCACCCTTCCTGATATTAAACGAGTTGTATCCAAATTCACTCGTAGCATTTTGGATACATTAACCTCCTGAATGAGTTCTGAGTCATTGTAATATTATTCCCAGCAGCGACCCCCCTCCACGCCTCCCCTGGTCCTACCTGGCCCCTCTCCTCTAGCTCCGTCAGCATGACGATGGAGCAGCTCCGCCACTCCCAGATCATCCTCCAGAAGTCCTCCAGCGTGTGCTGGAGAGGGCCCTGGCTGGCGATGTACGAGTCCTTCTGACGGTAGCCCTGAGGAGAGGAGGGGAAATGGGAAACAACAGTGAGTGAGACAATGGGTTGAAGAGAGAGCGGGACATGATTATTATTTGAATGTTTACTTCTGGTGACCCATCCTTCTCTCATTATTTGATTATCTTATCTATTGATTATTACACATAAAATCCCTTGTTAGCGAGACAACGATGAGATAGCCTTATGGTGTGATATGATGAAATACTGCATGGTGCGTTTGAGTTCAAAAATAAAATCATATGCTCTTTCAGACTGACATCGATGAAGGATGCGTTCACATAATCCGTGTTCTCTTCTCCCCGTTTCACTGGAATGATGACTCGGTTGAACTCATCTGAAACAGACAGAGGGACACATGGGTGGGAGACCAATACAGAGGGTGAGGGATAGGCATAATCGCAAAGCCTCTTCAAAACCTTAGCCCTTTCCTCGTCTTTGGGAGGATGAAAAGCATAATTAAGTTCAAAGTTCAAAGTATTTTATTTGTCACATAAAACAGACAAGCATGTAGTGCTATAAAAACAGTCATAAAAAAGGTGTATAAACATAAAAGTGCCTAGAAAAATTGTGCAAGAATGCAAAAGTGCCAGTTATAGTCCACCAGAGTTAAGCAGTCTAACTGCCTGGGGAAAGAAGCTCCTCCTCAATTACTGTTACGCATTAACCCCTTTTAAGCGTGACATTATTTATGATGGTCCCTTTCTGTAAGTAGTTGCTTAAGAATTGTATTACATGTATAGGCACACGCACATGCATACACATGAAAACCCTGGAGTAGACTTACATGGGATTATCTGTAGGACTCTGTTCTTCTTCATGTTGGCCGGCAGGTTGCCCGTTCTCATCTTGTCGTTCTGGATCTTTATAGACGTCAGCTTCTACAAGGAAAGAGAAAAAGAAAGGATACATTTTCTTGATTGTCGAACATAAACATCCTGCAACATCAAAGTAAGACAGGAAATACCACATGCACACAAAGACTCACAGCCCGGCCCCTAACTACCTTGAATTCGGTCTCCAGGCCCCCACAGCCGGCTCCTGGGGACGGGGCGTAGAGCTTGGCCAGGTGGGACTCCAAGGAAGAGACCTCCAGCTCAGTGTCCCCGTATAGGTAGTGCTCCAGCAAGGCCTGGAAGATGAAGACGTACTGCATCTGTGGAAGGAGAGCAAAGAGAGAGATTGTAGAGGAATAGTGATGCTCCACCAATTTCAGGATGGACCAAATGGGAAATCCCTTTCTAGGAGACCACCAGCTATTATTTGGATAATTTGGGGATTTTTCTATTTCCCCCTCATTTTCCATGAGAGTGACTAATGAGGACAACAATTCTAGAAATTGGTTCAGTATTGAGCGCCCCTTTTAGGTACGTAATAAAAGTTTGAATTCTCCACCGACAGGCCCTGATATGAGTGTCTGACAACATTATTGAAAGGATATTGTGTCTGACACAATAGCAATAGCACTATTGTGTCTCGCTCAATGACAATTCTCAC
Source organism: Gadiculus argenteus (assembly GCA_900302595.1). Classification (NCBI taxonomy): domain Eukaryota; kingdom Metazoa; phylum Chordata; class Actinopteri; order Gadiformes; family Gadidae; genus Gadiculus; species Gadiculus argenteus. The sequence goes on along the minus strand of OMLJ01051424.1, from coordinate 2,364 downwards.
TCTATAAAGAGCACGAGGGAGATTGTTGCAGGAAATTTCCCGATCGTCGTTACAATCTCAACTCTCCTTCACCCAAATCTTTCCAAGGCTTTAGGCTTAAGATTTTATGTAGTCCAACACAACACACTTGCCTGCACTCCGCTCTCACCTGTCCACTGTTCTCTTCCTGCAAAAACTCTGTGCTCTTTCACAGTAAGACTGATTAAATACATGACCAAGTTCAAACGTTGTGGTCCGCATTAGTAATTTAAACCCTAAATTAATGCCGGTACCTACTTTTCGGGGACTTGCTGATGTATATGACAGTTGCAATTTCCCGTTTTTCTTTACATCACTTATGTTGATCATTTTGTATTAAATTACTTAATAGTGAGTTTAATAGTTGCAACAAAAATGTATTGAATTTAAATTTTGCTTAGTTTTAACAATTTGCACCTAATGTATGTGAGATTTTGTTTAGTAATTTGTGTAGCATCTGCAGTAGTTGGCTATCACTGCTGTATACAGGGAATAGGTTGGTTTGACGATTGTCAGTACTTGCACTTGGTTCTATGAACATCTTCACTGTACCGATAGCGATGTATTGTGACACTTCTTATGACAAATGTACTTATTGTAAGTCGCTTTGGATAAAAGCGTCTGCTAAATGCCCTAAATGTAAATGTAAATTAAATGTAAGGAAGAACAGGGTGAGGCATGATTTTTCAGAGAGTGCATTTTCATTCTTGTAAATAGCTCAAATGAACAATGATTCAGCTGGTCATGTGCATTTACAGCTGCTTTGCCTCCCCCATGTTGTTTGTGTTGGCCTTCTCTGTGGTTTCGTAGGTCTGCGTGTCACCTTTAAAGCCGTACCCCCATGTGAAACACTAGTTCCTCCATCTGGTGTTTACCCCAGAGGCCTGACCGCTTCTTTAATTAATTACAAGCATCCAAGCATCCAATGATCGGCTTTCATTTGCAGTTTTTGCTTTTTATGTGTGTGTGAGCCGTCAGTCAGGACCAGGTGGTGTTGCATCTATCTAAATATTTATTTTTAACCTCCAGTGGATATCAAACTCCTAAAGCCTAATATACAGCTGCCGCGTTTTAACCAAAAATGACTTAATGACGGCCCTCACACACAGTACATACTCCGTTTCGCCCTCAGGAAAATTAGCAGCACCGTGAGGGCAGAATGCAGAACGCAGACTACAACTGCTTTGGCGGCACGTGCTCGCACATCGTAACATTTTATAGAACCGCATCACAGCGACAGGGCTGGACAGGACCAACCAGATATGAACTCTGATCACACCGCTGCCAAGCAAGTAGCGACACATACTGGCTCTCTCTTCGTTTTCAATGCCTCTGTGAGTGTGTGTGTCGGTGTCCTTGTCCCGGACCACTCACATCCGTCTGCACCATCTGACAGCGCTGCGCCCGGATGCGCGTGACGAAGCCGAACACGTCCACCTTCCTCTCCGAGGTCATCATGTCCAGCATGGCGTCGATGACGACGAAGGTGCCAGTGCGGCCCACGCCGGCGCTGCAGTGCACCACGATGGCGCCGGCGTACTGCGGGTTGCAGTTCTTCACCTTCTTCAGGAACTTGAGCATGCCGATGGGCGTGAAGGGCACGCCGAAGTCGGGCCAGCTGGTGAAGTGGAACTGGGTGACCAGCCGCTGGGGTTTCTTGCCGGACAGGTCGCCCACCTGGACGGACAGACAAGACGGACGGACGGAAACATCAAGAGGAGAAACAAGAGCCTTTCGAGTCGGAGTTCAGGGGTCATGGGAAAAATCACAATGAAATAAGTCAAAACGAGTAATGAGTAATTATAGTGATTAATGTGCATTAGTGTTATTTTGATTGCATTCAATTATGTGACTTTGTTCACATTTCTTTTTATATTCATGCAATAGTAACAACTGTAGCCATCGTATTTTAACAAAAACACCTGTGCCTGTCGAGACGCAGTAGAGCAGAACGGTACCTGTTGGATGCAGAACTTGCGGATGGTGTAATCCACCAGGACCATGACGTCTTCCACAGAGACGCGGATGTTCCCGTAGGTCCAACAGCCCTGGTCCGGCCAGTACTGGGCACATTTACACTGAGAGAGGAGAGCAGAAATGGCAGTGCCGTGAATACACACCACCCAATCAGGGTGGTCTGAGACCCCTCAGCTCTGATCCACCAATCACCTGGCACTCTACCAGCTGATCAGGTGACACACACACACACACACACACACACACACACACACACACACACACACACACACACACACACACACACACACACACACACACACACACACACACACACACCCACACACACACACACACACACTGACAGAGACGCACACACACACACACACA